>CM023840.1:30267870-30379853 GCA_013266295.2 Branchiostoma floridae x Branchiostoma japonicum | reverse complement strand
ACCCTAACCCTAACCTAAACCTAACCCTAACCTCCAACCCTAACCCTAACCCTATCTAACCCTTCATTCTAACCCTAACCCTAACCCTATAACCCTAACCCTATAACCCTAACCCCTGAACCCTTAGCTTAAATCCTGACCATAACTCTTTCCAAGACAAGACTTTTCTGCCTCCCCGAAACCTTACACAAGACTTTGCTGCCTACTTGAATCCTTACACAAGACTTCGCTGCCTGGCCGAACCCTAATCAAGACTTTGCTGCCAACCCAAAACCTAACCAAGACAAGACTTTGCTGCCTACCCGACACCTAACCAAGACAAGACTTCGCTGCCTGCCCAAAACCTTACCAAGACAAGACTTCACTCAAGTTCGCTACCTACCTGAAACCTAACCAAGACATCATTTCACTGCCTACCCGAAACCTAACCAAGACAAGACTTTGCTGCCTGATTGAAACTATACCATGACAAGACTTCACTGCCTCCCCGAAACCTAAGACAAGACTTCGCTGCCTACCCGAAACCTAACCAAGACAAGACTTCACTGCCTGCCCGAAACCTAACCAGGACAACACTTAGCTGCCTACCCGAAACCTAACCAACACCGAAACCTAACCAAGACAAGACTTCGCTGCCTACCCAAAACCTAACTAAGACAAGACTTCGCTGCCTACACGAAACGTAACCAAGACCGAAACGTAACCAAGACCGAAACCTAACCAAGACATCACTTTGCTGCCTACCCGAAAAGCCCTGACTTTTATCTACTACCATTGTAAAGTCCGGTACTGTTTACGAAATAAACATTACCCGACTTTACATATACTGGCATTTACTACCATTGGTATATCTAACTTTACCTGCCGTGTAACAAAGACCGAAACCTTACCAAGACAAGACTTCGCTGCCTGACCGAAACCTAACCAAGACAAGACTTTGCTTTTTCTAATTTTTAGAAAATTAGAAAAATTAGAAAACCTCGTCTACCTGCCCAAATGAACTTCACTTCCTGCGAAAATGAGTTTCGCTACCTGCCCAAATGAGCTTTGCTACCTACCAAAATGAGTTTCGCTACCTGCAAAAATGAGCTTCGCTACTTGCAAAAATGAGCTTCTCTACCTGCAAAAATGAGCTTCGCTACCTGCAAAAATGAACTTTGCTACCTGCAAAAATGAACTTCGCTACCTGCAAAAATGAACTTCGCTACCTGCCAATATGCACTTCACTACCTGCAAATATGAACTTTGCTACCTGCAAATATGCACTTCACTACCTGCAAAAACGAACTTCACTACCTGCCATATACAAACTTCAGAAACAAAACTTCCCTTTTAACAAAAACAAACGTCACTTTTTGCCAAAAACAAACTTCACTACCTGCCAAAAACAAACTTCAATAACAAAGTTAGTTTTTGGCAGGTAGTGAAGTTCGCTTTTGGCAGGTAGTGAAGTTTGTTTTTGGCAAAAAGTGACGTTTGTTTTTGTAAAAATCAAAGTCTGTTTCTGGCAGGTAGTGAAGTTTGTATATGGCAGGTAGTGAAGTTTGTATATGCCAGGTAGTGAAAAAACAAACTTCACTTTTTGCCAAGAACAAACTTCACTTTTTGCCATGAACAAGCTTCAATACCTTCCGAGAACAAATTTTTAACACCTACCAAGAACTAACTTCACTACCTGCAAATAACAAATCACTACATAGCTTTAAGCAATGTTTAGGCTATAGGGTTAAATGTGCAAAGGCTAGGTGTAATATAGCAAGATGCCGCTGCGCCGCATGCCTGCGAGATGCCTGCAAGATGCCGCTGCGCCGCATGCCTGCGAAGCTGGTGAATAGGATAGAGAAAGCACATGTTAATACAATATGCAGTTTCTAAATGGCTAACCTGTACATCTAGCTATAAGTATAGTATGATGTTAGTACTACTACTACTACTACTACTACAACTACAATCTACGATTTGGTTCAAGTCAAGCAGCCAGTGAGGGAGGGTAAGCAATGTCCGGCCCCTAAGCCATAATGGACATTCCCTTGCTGCTACGACTTGAACCCTAACCCCCCAAGGATGCAGCATGGTTGGTGATGGTGAATGCAGGTTAGTATGACAAATGTAATAAAACTGCTCACCTGGTATGTAGGTACATGAACAACAAATCCTCTTGCTGATCGTAGACTAGATCAGGCTAAAGGAATTCTCTTTTCAACAGAACTATGTCAGTGAAGTCCTTTGGCCTGATATGAGCTAAAATTTTGGTGTGCCTTGTGATTATGCAAATGTTGCAAACTAAAAGTAATGTCAACTACCATGAGAACCAAATCAATTTGCTGAAAATTTCACATTGATATATCAGATATCAAAAGGGATCTACTGTATTAGCTCTAGTATACAGTATTTTATCAACAAATCAAAATTACTTTAACTTTCAATCTAGTGCTTGCAACTGCAAGTTAAAGTAATCACATTTTGACAACTATGTCGCCACTCTATTTCAGTTAACATTGTCACTTTTGGTAAGCTTAAGGGGGGACTCCACTTTCCTTTATGTAAAGTTGAAGTCCCACAAACTTTATTTAGGATTTTATTCAGAACCTTTCTTTCAAAATAATGACTATCTGTATTCAATGTGTGGTATCCGTGCTTGGTGGCTGGAATCTCTTTCTGGTGAAGTCTTCAGAACTAAAGGTAGCTACTTCATCTTTCACTTACAGAGGGATGAAAGAAAACTGAATATGCCATCTTTCCGTACGTTACGAGTGCATGGTTACATCATTCAATGTCCATTTTGTCACTTACAAAATGGACTAAGAAAATCAACTGCAATTTAACTGCATTTTTTTATGCCTGACTTCCAAAACACATAAATAAATATTCGTCTGCAAAACTATCATTGCTATCTCTTTCTCTCTGGTGGCTAATTCCATCTTTGACTTCAGCAGTTGTGGAAGTGTGTGTTGCTTACAAATCTACACATAAAGGAATTCTATCCCAGAACCACAGTACTTTTAGTCAATGTTATCAAAGATAACTAACACAAGGCACTTGTCCAAAATGTCCCTACATTTCACTTAGTTACTGTAAATTCCCAATTAAAGTACGCACTTTTTCACCTTTTCGAAATCCAAAAAGTATCTGGCTATCACCAAAGTATTAAAAAATTGAAAAAAGTTTTTATCAGACTGGTTGCCCATACTACTAGTGAAACATTCCAAGCTGCATAATTGTGAATTCAAGGAAATACACTGTATATAGGTCCTTCATTTGAGCGTAATTCCTCGGAAAAAAGAAACAGCATAAATTCCAATTTATCCAGTTCAAAATGTGTTTGAGATCAATGACGACGGGATGTTTTTTTTTTCCAGTTTCATGTCAGATTTGTCTGCTGCCAGCCTGGAATATGGTGCGCGTACTTTGAAAGGCAATTTACGGTATTGCGATAAACCAAAGTATCACACTAACTCCTTTGACAAGCTGTCTTCTTTTCTGGAGCTTGCTTCCTTCAAAGATGGAGCTCCGGAGGGAAATTCCAGGAAGAGATTCCTGTAAAAGATGGAAAGGAGTAAAAGGGAATGTACGGAATTGCGATAAACCATTACATGGTATTACACGTTCATCATCATCATCTGTCGACACCCTGGCAGGGGGACGGGGCAAGCTCCTGCACAACACGTTAATACACCACAATCATTCTACAGCTGCATACTATTGCACTAAAGCTACGGACGTTCTGGTATTTTTGTTTCATTCATACGTTAGAGGTGGGAAAATTGTGTGAAGATTTGTTTATCGTTTGCGCGATCTGTCCTGTGCAGCGATCACTGTAAATTTGTGTACAAATTTAGGAATGAAATTTGATCAAACAGGTATTCTCTAACGGCTAAGGAGGGTTAGAAAGCTTGATTGCTCAGTCAGACGGTCAGCAGTCATCGTCCAAAAATGAAAATTTATTCAGGATTTACTAAACGAATTTCACGAAAAGGTTTCAGATAATAGATAAGCTAAAGTACATGTTAATAGCTAGCTAATAGTAGCTATGGTAGCTAGTCCCTAACCCTCGGCTCGTACCGGGTCTTGCTACACACGTACACGGGACCCCGCACTTGTAGCTAGTTCCTGAGCCCCGGGCCGAGTAAATGCTCTAACCGTTATGCTAAAACTCAAATTTTAACACCTCAAAGTCTCCGTCAGAAATATCTTAGAATTAAGCGAGAATAGGTCAGGACACATAACAGACTGCTCTACGTATGGTATACGAGGTAAAGCGTGGGTAAAACATGAAATTCTACAGCAGAAAATTGGAAAAATCCTCACCTGAATGTTCACAACCTCTCTCAGGGTGCGTTCGGCGCGAAATGCCAAAAAGTTTCTGTATCACGTGAGGCGGTAAGTTTGTCCAATCATGTTGCTTGGTAGGGAAGGTCACAACACAACACGATTGGTCTATCGGACTTTGGACTATCACATTGTGCTCAGGTGGAATACAATAGTCATTGTTTTTACGCTCATGTCATTTAACGATATTTTCGGAATATTCGACTTGTAATACATACAAAAATTTGTAATGTTAAATATTTTGGAGATAGACTTTTCATACCTTTGTCGGTCAAAAAGAAAAGCATAACGATACACCCCCGACAATGCCCCCCTACCAGCTAGAATGCAATGGTTGGTCCCAGTATCCCGCCAAACTAACAGAACTGGGACGTTCTATTACCAGATAAGTGTGCGGGTGCCCGGCGCCGTCCTGGACTGAAGGGGACATTTCACACGATACTTTGGGGATGGGGTGCTCAGAAACATTTTGGAGATTTTTTTTTTAGTTTTATACATTCAAACTGACTTGATATAGTGACGAAACTACCAGAATAGGGCTGCTAAACTTACATACAAGAAAAGGAAAACATGAAATTTGAATAAAATGTATTCCTCACACCAACACACTTGACCATGAGAAGCATTGTGCATTTTGAACAATGACCGTAAGCGTTCAGACATCTATTCCGTCTGTCATTGTTTTAAGGATTTCTAATAAACGTGTCTTCTTTAGAGAAAGATATCACACACACACACACACACACACACACACACACACACACACACACATACACACACACACACACAAACCCAAAGCAGTATCTCCATTTTTCATGGAGGTAACACGTCTGTATGGATCAGTTGGTTTAATACATATAGAAAGAGTAAACAGTACTTGTTAAGTAATTACACAAGTAAGAACAATTGCATCCCATGCCCGGCAACCTCCCATCTTTATCTGCAGTGCCAACTGTAAGCATGCAAAGCTTTGACAGCAAACTTTCTTTGTTATGTAATGCTTAGTAGTAGATATTGCAAAACCATAGGGAACACTGGAGTAAAACAATGAACCATTGCACCCTTATCCCTTCCAGTTCCGACAAAACATTTGACACAACCGAACACATGAATGTGAATTTTTTCTCCCATTAGCTATAGTCCTTTGCATTTACAGGGAAGAAACCACAAGGCTTTAAATAAAACTGGTCACTTCTTCTGTTCCACCAAAGTTAAACAAAATGGCAGTGTTTTCAGTGGAAATGCTGTTCTTCTATTTCAACTATCTACAGAAATAGCAAAGCCGCAATAACAAGATGCTGATGGGCATAGAGGACATGGTAAGGCATTTGACTGCTTTTCAATTAGCTGCTTTTCAGTATGAATAGTTTGTGACATAAATCAATATGACTGTATAACATACAATTCTATTATACCATTCTGAGTTGCCCAACTAACAACATACACATGGTCCACTGTAGGACCTGGTACACAAGTACAGTTACATTCATCTTTACAAAGCTCTACCCTGCTTACTGGACATGGTTGGAACTAATACAACCAAATATCATTAGTTAACAGAAAGTGAGTTACACATATACACAGTGCTAGATTTCAAACTATTCCAGCGCTCCCCAAAATGTGAATACATAACCATACCCTTCTGAACTTATAAAAGTTTAACTATATGTATATTGCATGCAGTAAAAATAACTTTTTACATCCCTGCAGTGCAGCTCTATCTTCAACCATTTGCCTCAAATATCACCAGCAAATATTAATAATAAACATTTGCATTTTGCCCTTCATATCTCACTAGGGAGTATTTGACATAAAAATCAATGTTTACTACATTTACACATGCCCAAGGCAATCCACAGCCCTCAAGCACCTCAACAAGCACCCTTATTTCTCAAAAATACTCCTGAGAAAAATTTGCACTTCAGATTTCACCCTAAAATGACAACCAAATGTGCAGATGCTGTGTAATCAATCATAAGAACACCAATAGTTTAGGCATTTACCTTTCGTACAAACATGTACTGCATATCATCAATGTCACCTACAAACTTGCTTTAGCCCGGCCTACTCTTGCAGCCAATGTGAGTTATGAATATAAACTTGTGTTGTAACTGATATTTCTGTATCCTTGCTTACAGTTAAAGCTGGGCAATAAAAGCAGACACTTAGCGTAAAATCACTACACAATAATATGTAGCAAAACTACAGAGCAAAGGCTGCTACACTCTGTTATGTCACTGTCTTAGAATGGCTAGCAATGTCCTCATTGAACATTTTGAGGCTACTCCTCTGAGGCATGTCTATCAATATATATTTTTCACCATAGCCAGCTACTCTGATATGGCCCTATACTCTGGCTATCAATATACAAGTTTTACCAAAGCCTGCTGATATGGCATAATGTCATGTCTCTTACTTCATCTCTATTTCTACTGTGATAAGGGGTTGTGTGCATCATTTCTGAGAGTGCCTTAAGTTAGGTACACATGTGGATCTAGACTTTACAACTTCATACTTAGTGACAGCTCTACTCTATCCTTACATCATACATCAGTTTTCTATTCAAAACTTACCCCTCTGATGCTGCTGTGTTTGTGCTTTGGATTTGTCTTTCTGCTCTTTCGTATGAATAACGTATCAAGACTTAGTGTATTGTTTGGCCTATCCCTTGATGAGACACACAACCCAATGGCTGGTAAACTTTCCTGAGGTTACCTTGTAATTATTGATATGAAGGTACATGTAGTGTACAATCCACTTTTGGCATGGCTTTTTTTTGTGTCAAAAGACTATCTTGGCCTTAATCACAAGCAAACAATGTCTGATAATCATATGGTTTTGAACCACATTTCAATTTCCATTGCTCCCCTTAGGGGACATATCATTACAAAATTGCACAAGGCATACTTTTTACAATGTTAATTTAAATTGACGTTAGCACAAAGTCTTAGAGAACAACAAAGACTCAGGTACCATCTAAGCTTATACTCCATATCAGTTACAAAATGTAATATACAAATGTACATTAATACAAATATAAACAAGCATAAGTACACACATATGCTCTCACAGGAAGCAGTATTTTGCAGGATCTTTGGAGACATGTACAAGGTCCATAGTGCCGAACATCACCACATCATGGGAAATGTCACTATATTACAATATCCTTCAGGACTATCCACATTTGTGCTTCTGGCAAAGTCCACAGTGTCACAAACTCCAATTCTGGGGAAAATATGCCATCCGGTTTTCCCAAACGTCACATTCTGTGCACTCTGAGAAGAGACCCTTGCCTCAGTGAGGAAGCGATGTTGTTGGGTAGTGGCTCTGGGGAAGTAGTTATTCTCCATACACATTTTGGTGACTGGTATAACTTGTGTCGGCAGTGTCTGCTTGGCATCGGGCTGATTATGTCATGGTTTGAGTTGCCAGCACCAGTTCCATGGCAGAGGCAGTGGAACTGTCCTCCTGAGCTAGATATCTGACTCCACTGACGAGTGGGTGTGGAGTTTACCTGCGTGATGCTGCCTTATACGGTATTCTTTCTCTAGATGTCCTCTACTGCTCACACCTAAGACAAGAAAATATACAACATAAGTAAGCATACAACAACAACAGTAAGCATAATATTTGCAACATTCATTTGCTCTCCAAATACTCTACAACCACTAGTCCCTTACTGTAGTGGCCAGTGTGGCCCAAGGGCCATAACAATGGTGATATGCAGTGCCCCTATACATGGAAAAGTGTGGGAAGGATTTTAACCAACTTACATTAGTTACAAATTGTGCTTAATGCAGAAAATAACACCTATCACCAGTCAATGTGCTCTGTATTCTACTAAATTCTATTAAAATTGTTCTGTAGATGGTCCATCTTGTCAATTCAAGATTTCTTAGTCTAACGGTGCAAAGCACTACTAACCTGCATGCCTGTAAGAAGGTTTATAATATGGATATTTGTATGTCATTCGAGGCAGACTGTCACAGTTTTCCTCCTCCTCCCCCAGACTAAGTCCACAGCGGCTGTCAGACGGCAAAGACCACTGGCTGCGGTTGTTGTTCTGGTAAAATGTGCGTGGAGGGGGGACGCTGCAGATAGATCCGTTGTCTCTCTCTACACAGCACTTCTTGTAAGAAGCACACTGGAAAACCATAAACACCAAAATAAAGATTGAGAGTGGGAATTAAAATAAGATACTAGTGCAAATACTACTACACCAATATGAAAATATGATAACTTTGTACTACAACTTTAAGATAGATTAAGCAATGGTACAGACATTGAGCTGTATGCAGAGACGTGTGCATTCATCACAACTGCCAATGTCTGAAGTACCACTTTGTACACCTGTAGTTTCAATCATTTTTCTATCACTTGAACCTTTAAAGGAGATTGTCCACCTGATTGATTTTACAGAAGAAGGAGCAGAGCCAGAGTGCAAGCTGGCCAGGCTGATCAGTTGCCATGGACACACCTGTGATGGACAGTTTGACTCTGTGTCCTCCTTCTCCAGCTTGGCCAGCGAGTGGCTGTAGTCCAGGCCGTTGAGCGGGTGTGGGTGGGCCAGGCTGTCGGCCACACTGCCACTGTACATGCCCAGGTCTCCATCCATCATGGACTTCTGATACGACTCCATACATTGCCTGCAAGATACATTGGAGCACTTAAGAAGCATGTCCAGACACTCTGCAACTACTCAAACCCCTCTCCCACTCTACAATATACAACTACTCAAACCCCTCTCCCACTCTACAAGTACAATATTGGAGTGTTTGCATGACTTAAACAGGCACTGGCTTATATCTATCTTGGTAATGTAGCTGGTCTGTAAATTCTACAGCTGACAAAAACTATCTAGATTTCTTTCATGAATACATGTCAATGCAAGCCTCACCTTTTGCTGATTTCAAGGTCCATTTCTGCAAAATAAATCCAGAAATAAAGTTCAGTGTTGAGGACAGAAATATGTAACATGCAAAGGATTTGAACAGAAAAATGTGAGCCTGCTAAAAGCAGTTCAACAGAACATGACTGGTGTGCCAACAAGTGTTAGTTAAGGCATACTTCTTGATTTAAAAAAAAGTATTCCTGGTTGGTATTCGTATCAACATTAAGGAACTGATTTTGTCATCCATGCTCCTTGCACGCTCGTTACCTTCTCAACCTTTCTGCAAAATGTTTTCTCCCACATATCAATGTTAAATAAATACACAGAGTGACTCAGTGCTCTGAGCCAGCTATGGGAATGGTTGAATCTCCTATAGCTTTTCCCATGTAGATAACACAAGCAGTGCTCACTGGTGGGGTGATGGTGAGCCCTCCACATGCACATGGCGATGAAGATGATGAGCACCAGCACCATGACCCCCAGCACGACCCCCAGGATCAGGTACAGCATGTCGCTGCTGGCTCGAGTACTCAGGACAGGGCTGTTCTTTTCCGGAGCGCCGCCATAGATGTTCACATCAACAGGGCCACCAAGCTCCCCCTCATTGTGAACAGGGATGGGAACAGTTCCCAGTGAAGTAATGGCTGTACAAAAAGAAGGTAAGAGTTGTCACCAAATAAACCAAATTTTCCTCCTTTTACGTCATGTGCAACAAAACAGCTTTAAGTCATCCCATTACCCTGCAACCTTTGCCAGGGACCCAGTGTAACGGAAAAGTGTTCGTAGTTACCTGAATACGACAATTCAAACCAAAGTACATACGCAGTGTCTCTTTCATCATGACGTTGCTGTAGTCGCTGCTGCCGGCCCGGTTGAAGCACTGCATCTTGATGTCGTACATGACCTCAGGCTGCAGGCCTTCCAGCCGGAAGCTCCGCACGCCCACGCCGTTCACAACCGTCTGCACAAAGTCCTTCTCATTGTCACTGTCTGTCTTCCGGTGGTAGATGTAAAACCCGTCGATGGGGACATTGTCGATGGCCATGTACTGTTGTGATGGGATCAAAACAGTGATTATAAATCCTCAGCAGTTAGGTCGAGACCTTACTCATCACACAATGCCAGGTAATCAAGATTTCATCACCTATGATCTAAAGCTAAGACTGTGGATATATTGGGCAGTGCTGAACAACTGTGTATTTGATACCACAATATGAACATACCTTCCATCTAGCAGAAATGGTAGTAATATGAACATACCTTCCATCTAACAGAAATGGTCGTGGGACTGACAGCCAGTATCTCCGTTATGTGAGGCCCGACCACAGGCCTGCTCACATGACCTTTGACCACCTGACCTTCGACCGAGTACTGGCTGGACTGCTGGCTCTGGCGGCTCTCGCCGAGCCCGTTGATGGCGATGACTCGAAATCTGTAGGTCTGGCCTGGAAACGCACAGCATCCCACATGTCAGCAGGGTGTGAATACCATCATAGCCTTACAACTGGAGCCTCACAGAAGCAAAGGCCAAGCACAAAACAATCTCACTAGATCAAACTGTCAGTATTAATTTTTACAGTAGCAGATCATTTATTAACTACTAGATCTTATTACCAAGAAGGTTATGTTTTCCGTAGCATTTGTGTGTATGTGTGTATGTATGTATGTGGCTTAGCATGATAACTCAAGAAGTTTTGGATGGATTGTCATGAAACTTGGTAGGTGGGTAGGTCTTGATGAGACCTAGAAATGATTAGATTTTGGGCCCCCTGGTGGCTTGTTATGGTACTGCAGTGGAATTTTGATATATCGTGATCTGGATACGCTGGGGTCATGAATTTTGGATGGTAGGTAGCTCTTGTGCTCGGGAAGAAGTGATGTAAGTTTGGGTCCCCTAATAGCTTCTGGCAGTACAGTTTGTTTAAAGATCTTTGAGGGAGGATTAATGAGAAATTCTATAAATCTGCTGCATTCGATAATAGGATTATGAAATGCTTGTGACATGTAATTGAGACCTAATTTGCATAATCAATGGAAATTTCTATGATTTTATAGTGGTAACTGCTGGGAATTTAGAAGTTCAGTGAAGCATTTGGAAGTTCATTGAAGGTTAACATCATTAAACATAATTTATTCAAATCAGGACCTCATTTGCATAATTTATGACGAAATTCTAGACGTCATCCTTACCTGGCTGTAGAGTCTTGACCTGGTAAGACAGTGTGGTGGGAGGTTCTTACCTGGCTGTAGCGTCTTGACCTGGTAAGACAGTGTGGTGGGAGGTTCTTACCTGGCTGTAGGGTCTTGACCTGGTAAGACAGTGTGGTGGGAGGTTCTTACCTGGCTGTAGAGTCTTGACCTGGTAAGACAGTGTGGTGGGAGGTTCTTACCTGGCTGTAGAGTCTTGACCTGGTAAGACAGCGTGGTGGGAGGTTCTTACCTGGCTGTAGGGTCTTGACCTGGTAAGACTGTGGTGAGAGGTTCTTACCTGGCTGTAGAGTCTTGACCTGGTAAGACAGTGTGGTGGGAGGGATCTTGTCTGATGCAGTGCGCCAGCGTTCCTTGCTGCCATCTGTTATCTTCTTGTACTGCACCTTGAACGCTGTGATGGGAGACCCTCCGTTGGACCGCGGCACCCAGGAAACGTACACTGATGTGTCGGATGCCCGACTGATCCTGGGCTTACTGGGTGCCTCAGGAACTGGTGAGAAGAGGAAAACAAAGCTACTCTAAACAGCTGAAACATCTGCCTGTAAAAAATCAGTGCTGCCGGGCAAATGAAGGGTGGAGCTTCCTTTCCTTCACAGTAACTGGTGATTTGTTTTGTATTTTCCTAGCACTGTTAGAGATGTGCATAGCTGTTACACGTTAAAGTAGACAGTCTATCATCTTAAAACTACTCAAAGGACAGATACACTTAATCAGTCGGAAACAAGGGCTGAGTACAAAAGGGTAAAAGGACAGAACATTTTCAAACCTGGTTCTGACAAGCAGGAAGCATGAGAGATAAAGAGAAAGAGCAACAGAGTTAGTATGCTCCACTACATAGCAACTACATAGCAACTACATAGCAACTACATAGCAACTACATAGCAACTACATAGCAACTACATAGCAACTACATAGCAACTACATAGCAACTACATAGCACACTGAATCTACAGAATTTGTGAGTGGGAAAACTTGTCTTAAACCCAAATACTTTGATATGCATATTACACCATTCCTTGTGCATGAATGAAAGAATGTGGTTTAAAGGTTCAGTGTATCGAATGTTCATGCTAATCCTGGTGTTAGGTTACTCTCATTCATTTGAAGAACAATGTTAGTTAAGAGATATAATTTTTTTCTTGTAAATATTTTTGGAATGATAGGAACGATGACAGTGGATGCTACTGAATGTTGATATGAACAATGGAATGGGTGGAAATCTGGAATGAGAAGGCTTAGTCTTTTGCCATGGAACAAAAGCTAACCCAATGTACATACCAGACTGTGAAGAAGGACCTATAGGGGTTCTTGGGCCACTAAGAGGGGGGACTGGTGCTGAACGTCCACTGTTCTGGCTACCACGTTCTTTTTCTCCTGTGAGGACAGTTCAAACACCACGACTAGGGGTTAACATGGACGGCACAAACAACACTTAAAACAACACAACCCATTTCACAACAACATCACACGACATCGATCAACTGGGGATGCTGACAGCATCAACATCACATAAAACAGAACAGACATCATGCTACTACAGAGGTCCCTATGTCTGGAATAACAAGGGGCAGGAACATGAACATTCAGTTATAGACTGTCCATGTAATTTACCTATCTCTCAACATATTTTTATCTGTCATCCAGATTCTGAATGCAACTGTTTGGTCACCTCCACAACTGATGACTAAATAGACCAGTGGTTATTCTCTGATTCTGTGGTAGCCAAGTCAACCTTGTCAAGTATCAAACTTATTTAATTATTTAATTATAATCCACCAAACCTGATTCTAATCTCCTAATGTTTTGTGTTCAGCATGGCTAACAGAGACCTCGGTACAAACCTTGGACTTGTTTCTGTAGCCACATGTTCCTCTCCATGATATTCTGTCCTCGGCGATGGTGAAAGTCTCCCGACTTGACGACTGCCAAAGTCATTGGAGTAGTCGGCACCACTGCAAGACACGAGTCAGGAGATACATGAGTCTTAGCGAACATGCGAACCTGCTCTGGTGGAAATGTAAAGGAAAATATCTAATACAAAATACAGTGCAGTGCATGATATTCAATCTGGTACAACAACCCGAGATACCTTTGCTTTAACAATGAAGCTCTTTAAGTTCACTTACAGACAGTTAGCGAGGCTGTAACCCATGACTTACAGACAGTTAGCGAGGCTGTAACCCATGACTCTTTAAGTTCACTTACAGACAGTTAGCGAGGCTGTAACCCAGGACTGTCCCACAGAGTTGGATCCCACACACTTGTACCGCCCCTCATTCTCCCTGGACACACCGATGATGCTCAAAGTGCCATCTTCAATAACAATGTGCTCCCCATCCGCTGTGACACGTTTGCCGTTATGTTCCCACTGGACATCCGGCTCAGGACTGCCAGATATCCTACAGGCAAACACGGCGACCTCCCCAGCCTCGATGGCCACGTCTGACGGGCTGGTCTCCACTGTGGGGAACCCCTTCGGCACTGCAACCAACAACAAAACATCAACATCACATCTTTGGCACTGCAACCAACAACAAAACATCAACATCACATCTTCGGCACTGCAACCAACAACAAAATATCAACATCACATCTCTTCTATCGAACTGGAGTGTTGCCACAACCAACTGGTAGACCATTTACTAGCTTGTATATTTGGATATGCCAACTCACCAAAAACATTGGAGATGGCCTAATGCAAAACCATTCACAAATTACAACTGGGAGTGTCTACCAAGGATAGTTTCAATTTAAGATCCATGAAATCAAGGAAACACATCCACTGGCAGGGCCAGGGATATCAGCAGAGAACACAGAACCGGAAACTACATCAATATGTTTCCCTGCACATATATAACACATAACAGGAAACTACATCAGTATGTTTCCCTGCACATATATAACACAGAAGAGGAAACTACATCAGTATGTTTCCCTTCACATATATAACACAGAAGAGGAAACTACACCAGTATGTTTCCCTGCACATATATAACACAGAAGAGGAAACTACATCAGTATGTTTCCCTTCACATATATAACACATAACAGGAAACTACATCAGTATGTTTCCCTTCACATAAGACCACTGACCTTCCACCTGCAGCCAGGCCTGTGCCATGACCGTGTTGAGAGCGTTGCTGGCCACACACTGGTACATGCCTGCGTCTGTTGGCTGGAGCGCCTGGATAACCAGGTCAGAGTCTGTGGACACACAAGTTGGCAACCCTGGTCAGGAAAATTTCATGCAGAAACATGAGAGAAAACTGATATCCGGGTAAAACTACAGCAAACTGTTCATGAACAGTGTTTCTACTGAATGATAGTCACTCTTGTTTGCCTGAGGTTTCCCTCAGCTTAGCTGCCTGCACTATTTATGTACTTCTGTCTCGCCTGTGATTGTATCTCCTTACTATTGACTCTGCCTGGTGTAACATTACAACATCCCAAACAAGGGTCAACTGTGTGAGGAGGAATTGCCATAAATTAGAAGAGTGTAATGTATATTTACAAATGTATTGATTTACCTTTGGTTATTCTGAAAAAATATCAAGCATGCCACTCAAACTTAAAAGTAAGTCCAATGAATCTGCTGATTTATCAAGACAACTTGCCATGGGGAAGGTTCTGTAGTGGACACTTGAGTTATATTTGTGTCTTACGACATTTGCATGACGTTGCTTTATTGGTAGGCTTTAGAAGCTTCTTGTGTAATTTGCCAAATGTCGTCACTTCCCACCTTACAGCCTATGGTCAATAACGTATCCACACTGTATTGTAATGTACTATAATGTACTGTAATGTACTGTATTCCACAGATACCTTGTTGGAAGTGCCTCTCATCCAGACCCACAGGTTGGATGTTGTGCAGCCAGTGGACTTCAGGTGTCGGAGAGCCGGCCGTTCTACATGTCAGGGTCACATTCAGCCCAGCAGTGCTGACAGCGTCTTCTGGACCTCGGGTGATACGACTTGAGTCTAGACAGGAAAAAGTTCCCTGTTATACTTTTTAAGGTTCACAAAATTCTGATAGACTCGTTGGCACAAAGGCATCCTTTGCTACTGCTGATGACATGAAATAACCACATTCTTGTCTAAGCAACCAACCCAAACACTAGCAATAGGCCTGAAGTATATGGCTAGGTTAACTTATCAACAAATGTAATATTCTTACTAATGTAACTAATATAAATGTAATACTCTCCATGTTCTTACTAGTGCATACCTCTGAGAGACATACATGTAACACAGCTAGTGTTTTCAATTAACTAAGTAAGAAGTATTGATATTAAAGACATACCTGTCACTGTAAGGATGTAGTTTACTTTGACTCTGGCATTTTTGCCATTTTCTGCTGAACAAGTATAGATGCCTGCATCGGCCGGCTGCACATCCGTCAGCAGCAGGTTATCCAGGACCCTATAATGGGACATTTCATGGTGTTGGTTTTGTGGCATCTTTTCTTTACTGAACATGAAGAATCCTTTATGACAATTTCAAGGTTAAGTGTAATCAATGAGTGATTACCAACACTGTAACTTTCCTTGTATCCAGATGGCATCAATTTCAGAAACCCATTTTAATTGATTGAATGCTTGAAAGTCATTTGTGTCAAGCTAAATGTCAGCTAACGAAATGTAAGTAATCAAATATGCTTTTTTTTTTGTATGAGATTGTCAATGCTCCATGCATGTCAATGCTCCATGCATTAGGCCCCACCCACCGTTTTGCTGCGTCGAGCAGTCCACGGTCCCATCTCCATGTAACTGACGGTGTGGGGTGTCCTGAAGCCACACACTCCAGTAGCACATCAGACCCTTTCTGCACGGTGAGCGTCTGGTGAGAAGGTGGGTACACAATTTCTGCTGCCTGTTTTCTTCTCGGTTCTGAAATACACATGATCGGTACACTTTCCATTACAGGCTCCACATAATCTGAATGCTTTCCATTGCTGATAACAAATGACAAATCCCCCATGCTACATGTGACAGATGCTACATGTGACAGATGCTACATGTGACAGAAACTACATGTAACAAATCCCCCATGCTACATGTGACATATGCTACATGTAACAGAAACTACATGTAACAAATCCCCCATGCTACATGTGACAGATGCTACATGTGACAGATGCTACACGTAACAGATGCTACATGTAACAAATCCCCCATGCTACAATGACATGTAACAGGCAAATTTCCCATGCTACATGTAACAAATCCCCCATGCTACATGTAACAAATCCCCCATGCTACATGTAACAAATCCCCCAAGCTACATGTAACAAATCCCCCATGCTACATGTAACAAATCCCCCATGCTACATGTAACAAATCCCCCATGCTACATGTAACAGAAAGTAACTCCCAACAGATTCTACCACGTAAGAATGGCAAGTCTAAATCACATCAGTTCACAACCACATTGGGGAACTTACCATCAATTTTGACCTTAGAGGTGTTGGTGACCCTTTGGTGCAAGGTTACGGGGTTGACTGCCGCACACTTGTACAGGCCCCAGTCATCGAGTGTCACATTGGCGATCTGCAGGTTTCCTGACGGTGTGATCAGTATCCGTTCTGAAACAAGACACAGAAATTCTCAATGTTGTACAGCTACGTATACAGTTTTACCAGATGGTTCTGAGGGATGATCTCAACTTGCTCATCTTTTAGGAATCGTGTTTGAAAAATCAGTTAATGGATACCACATTATACGTCCATGGCTTTAGTCTCCTACTACATACATGTATGTACTATATACATATATGTACTATATACATACATGTACAATTAAACCTTCTGCTTAGTTGTAAACTAAAGGCAAGAAAGCTGTGCAGCAGGCGTACCTGTACTGTTTTTTATCCATTTGCCCTCGTGTCTGTACTGGACTCGAGCAGCTGGCTTACTGGCGGGAGGGACACACGGAATGATTGCAGTGTTGCCCTGTAGTACTTTCACTTTCTGGGGAACATCTGTCTTAAACTTGGCAATTTCTGAGAGAAAGAAAAGAGGCAGTTAAAATCTGATGTACCGAAGCTGGTCACCACAACCTTGCATCACATCTGAACACTGAACTCACAGAGGCACATTAATATGTCATATATTGAACTTGGCAATTTCTGCATGAAAAACAAAGAAGGCAGTACATAATTTAGCATACAGAAGTTGGCCGTGATGATCTAGTGTCACAAACAAGTATGCCAATGGAGTCATAATATTGTTCAGGTTTATTAACTGTGTTCGTGTTGAACAGGTTTATAACTAGGTTCTATTGATGCAACATGGTTTCTAGACCTTTTGACTTGTAAGGTTTCAGCTTGTATGTAATTGGAATACTTGTTAGGAGATATGTACATGCAATGCAAAGTTTTATCTGATGTACATTATGTAGAAAAATTGGTCCTTACCTGCCAAATGTAAGTATGCTGGTGGGCTGATAATAGACCCTGCTTCTGACGTGACTGCACATTGGTACATCCCCACATGGTGGTCGCTTTTACTTCTCTGGAATCTTTCTATAACAAGTTTCTTTCCAGTTTTGCGAACAAAGACTCCCGGTACTGGGTTGGAGCTGAGAGACTGGCCGTTGTAGAACCACGATAGTTTTGCACCACGCGGGCTTCCGGAGCAGCGCAGTTTTATTTTGCTCCCAGGTTCTTGTGTGGTTGTTTTGGGCTCAACATTGAACTTTGGTGGTGATTCTGAAAAAATGAAAGCTAAAATTAATTGCTTTATATCGGAGGAGAAATATTTTCTGTTGTTACATACAGAATTCCATGGCAGAAGGAGTCCTAATGGGGTTTTTGCCAACCTGGGACAGTCACAGAAATCACTTCACACAAACAATGGAATGAATGTGGCTACTTGGAATTGTTCTCCTAAAAATGTGATACGTCTTTAAAATGTATCAGTTTACAAACATATTGTCACACATAAATGATCCTCTTCATCTACAGTTATACTATAGCACTTCGTAAATCTTGCGGAGTAAAATATGCCACACAGAAGAACTACACTCCAAAACTGGCAGAGGTATGTGGTCTCCCAACTGTAGCTAGATATTGTTTTCAAGTAAATGTGCTCACAACCAAAATGTCAGCAAATTCAAGCAGGCAAAGTCTACTGGACAGATGCAAGTGGATCTGATTCTACATTGCACACAATGTTGGAGGGACATAGCAGTGTCCTAAACTGGGTAAAGAATGGTGAGAGAGTTTTCCATTGGAGTGCCTTACCTTCTGCAATGATTTGAAGTGCAGATATCACCAGTATAGTCAGTAGGGACCACCTGTGAGGGACCCAATCCTCTGTAGCTCTTCCCATTGCCATTAGTGCAGCTTCTGTACAAAAACAATAGCATGCTTGTCAAGTTTACCCAGAAATCAATACGTGCACACAGCTGCAGATATCTCCCACAAAACCTGCAGTACGAGGAACAAATAGTTACAAACATGGTTTTGTTCATGTCCATAGTCTGTATGGGACCCTTTGTCCTGCCTATATAAACATGTGCCAACATTAATTACTGAGTATAAAAACAAATTAAGACCAATATTTCATACCAGGAATTGCAATCTAATGTCACTGAAGAACACCAGAGCCCAGTGTATGTGCATGGAAGAAGGGTTGATTTTGAAGTCAGTTATTATACAATTTTCTTTCTTTGTAAAAACCCACTAACCTAGTTCACAAGTGTTAGAAAATTGGCATTATTAAGAATTGTGACCTATAAATCAGTATGGAAATGACCTGTCAAAATCTGGGAAACTTGAGACAAACCCTCTCACCAGAAATGCCAGCCTGGAAACAGGCTCTTGAAACAGTCTGCTGCACATTTCTCCATAAGGAACATGTAATCAGCTTCGCAGACTACACACACATAAGAGCCACCTTATCCTGACACAAGTCAAAAGTGCTGGTGTGTTCTCTCCGCTATATGTAGTGTGACTTTCAACTGTAAACTGGAATTTACTTAAGGCTGAGCAATCCCAGCGGCCACAAATTTGATACTCCTCTGTTTGATAATGTTGCTGTAATCCTTCAAATTATTGCGAGGTGTGATTTGACAAAACATTTCTGCCAACACACAGCCTGTTCAAAATACATGGTAGCACAGGTAAATATTAGGGGTTGTTAAATTTGTTTTCAAATTGACTGTCACTGCTACAATGTACCACGATAGAAATGACTTTTGGACAGTAATATTGATGGTGCCAGGTATCCTAGTGTTTACTATAAACTAACACTGTGTGCAAAATAAGTGGATACCCTATTACATGTACACCAGCACTCATGTGACCTGACTTTTCATTTCTATGAAAGAGATTTGACACTAAAAAAACAAAGAAGTGCAGTGAGACAGAGATCTAGATTTGTATATGACATGTATGGTTAACAGATATGAAAGATTTGTGTATGACATGTATGGTTAACAGATATAAAAGATTGGTATATGACATGTATGGTTAACAGATATAAAAGATTGGTATATGACATGTATGGTTAACAGATATAAAAGATTGGTATATGACATGTATGGTTAACAGATATGAAAGATTTGTGTATGATATGTACGGATATGAAAGATTTGTATACATGTATGGTCAACAGATATAAATGATTCGTATGTGACATGTATGGTTAACAGATATAAAAGACTTGTATATGACATGTATGGTTAACATATATGAAATAGGCTTTATCTGTTATTGGTTGACATGAAATAGAAAAGCCATGGACTAGTTTCCCTTCACCCAAGTTTCACTGAAGCACACCACTACAAAATACTAATCAAAATTATAACTTACGCCGCAAGAGTTGGCCATATAGCCTGCTTTTGACACAAAGTACAACTTGCAACAGTAAAATATAGATCTGAGTCATCAATGTACGACTGACTAACCACACCTGCCTTTCCACCAGTCTAAAACTAGAACTACAAAAACTCCAACACAAAAAGACCTAAATAGATAGATAAATAAAATTCCTTCTACTCTCCTTCATTAAAAATCCTTGAAATAACTCCAGAGTTTGAATCTCAACCAAGATCATTCTTCACTTCCTGATATTTACTTGCTTGTTTCTTTCTTTGGCCAAGACCTACTTGCATACAAAAAAGTCATTAAAATCCATTCCTACTTTCCTGAAGAGTACTGTTTACAAGTAAGCAAACTAACAAACCAACACTTCACCATAACCTGACTGGAAGTAAAACAGCATGGCACACAGTTCTCAGCCATGCGCACCGTCTTTAGATGGGTTCTTCTGCTGGAAGAATTCTACTCATTCACTCTTTGCACATACACAGGAAGGTAATGTGATATGGAGGGAAGAGGCAATAGTTCTCCAGACTGAACTTTTCAGGATCATTTTAAGATGGCCACTGCACACACGCACGCACACACACACACACACACATGCACACACACACATCCTGTCCATATCACACCGCGGTATAGTTCAGATGTGCAGCTCCATGCCTGGGCAGCAGAGCCGACCTTGCTGCTTCCTGAGTAATGGCAGTCTGCAGGCTAACTGACAGGCACCTGGTTCTCCAAGGGCTCCTGACATTCCGTGTGCAACCCCTGTGGCAGTGACCTCCCTTGTTTTGATCAACAGGACCTTATTAACAGAACCTTCAAGCTGAGAGGAAATTCCTCTGGTCTGAAGATCTCTGTTTTAACCAATTACAATCTGCTGTTTTTCCCCTGCAGCCCACATTAATCCCATTGATTCAAGGTCCTTCTTCCCATCTGGTGATTGTTCATACAAGTGCAAACAATTAAATCTGCTCTTTAGATATAATATAACAGGCTCATAACTTTACATTATATTACACCAATGTGGAATATTGCCTGGGCCAGTTATGAAGATATGTAGAAAATCAGCATTTTTGGAAGTTCAGCCCAGATGGGTTGAGCAGTTAAACTTGTACACAGGGGTTCAGAATAATCAAGGCTGCCACTGCTGTAAACTGATACTGACTTCACACCCTTGATGCTTGAGGTTTTATCCTTATACTGTTCTGACACTATCCAGACCTTTTTACAACTCCCAAATAGTTGGACCAAACTGTACTCCCTTTTGACTTTTTCGCTTTGATCATTCATGATAATTCTGAATCAGTTCAACCGGCGGAAACAACTCCTTCTGATAAAGGATTGACAAAAAACACACTGCAAAAAACACACTGCAGCCACCACTACAGAAAGTGCATGTGATATCCATGCTGTATCAACCAGAAATTAGCGGATGTCAAGTTTAAACAGAAGTCAAGTTGCCACTATAGTACCTTCTCCTTAGAAGCAAACACAGTAGTTACCCCAAGTATAGCTGATGTAAGTATCCAGTGATCTACAACTTTGGCTTGTTGTTCTTTCGCCTTCTGCTCAACCAAAACTTCCTCTTACAGAAGGCTGCCTACCGGCGTCCTTCAGCAAACCAGCTTAGAGTGTTACAAAGAGGTGGAGACAGGTTTGAGGGGGTAGCCTTGTGCACATAGAGTGTCTTTTTCTTTAGCTGATATAAAACAAACCCAGTTAGCATTACAGCCAGAGGGCCATTAAGTCCTAGCCTGGGTACTTCTGTAGTTACTTTGCTGGTACCTCTCCCTTTTCACTTGCTGCCACAAAAGCAAAAAGGGAGGATGGTACCAGTGGTAACTAAGGAGGATGGTACCAGTGGTAACCAAGGAGGATGGTACCAGTAGTAACCAAGGAGGATGGTACCAGTGGTAACCAAGGAGGATGGTACCAGTGGTAACCAACAGTGGTAACCAAGGAGGATGGTACCAGCGGTAACTAAGGAGGATGGTACCAGCGGTAACTAAGGAGGATGGTACCAGCGGTAACTAAGGAGGATGGTACTAGCGGTAACTAAGGAGGATGGTACCAGCGGTAACTAAGGAGGATGGTACCAGCGGTAACTAAGGAGGATGGTACCAGTGGTAACTAAGGAGGATGGTACCAGTGGTAACTAAGGAGGATGGTACCAGCGGTAACTAAGGAGGATGGTACCAGCGGTAACTAAGGAGGATGGTACCAGTGGTAACTAAGGAGGATGGTACCAGTGGTAACTAAGGAGGATGGTACCAGTGGTAACCAAGGAGGATGGTACCAGCGGTAACTAAGGAGGATGGTACCTAGGCTAATCTAGCCAGTCTCAAAATGAGGCCCCCAAAATCAGGTGTGCTCCTGGTAGTCTGGATGGACCTTGCCCACAGACCAAATGAAATTGTCTGGTTTGTTTTGGCTAAATAGAGAGGCACTGCTGCAGAACCTGTGATGCATGAAATGAATTGTCTCAGGAATGGTCACAGCAGTGTTTCTATAAATTACCCAGAAAGTCTGATCAATGAGGTGTCCTAAAGTGCCCATTAACTGTGACTCCATAACCATTAAAACATCATGATAACCATTTCTTCTGTCAATTTCATTGCTGATGATTAACTCAATAGCCATCCCTTTCCACCCAACAAAAATATACAATAAAACACTAAATAACTTCCAGTACTTGTATAAGTACTGTGGGTATTTTCATTGACCATGGACAAAACCATAACATTATTGTCATTTTTATTTATTTATTTATTTATTTATTAAATCTTCATAGACGCCTGGGTGGCTCCTTCAGCAAAAAGCTGATTTCCAAGGAGGCCCTTTGCCCAGTGGAAAATTTGGGGTTGAAGCAATCTAGACAAGGAGCTTGTATAAATTCTATGCATCTACCAGAATGTAAGATACAAATTATACACTGTAGTAATAAGAACAGTACCTTAACTGAAAGGTTTAGGACTTTGAGAGTTCAAAGACAATTGTCTGATAGTCCAAGCTGCGCATGGCTTGATTTGGCACTCAGAACAAACAGGAAGACAAGACACATGGCTCCAGGGATATCCGTTACCCGGGATCACAGAGCGCCCACTACCATCCCATCTCCTCTGTTTACCAAAACTCAACAGGCTGGATTCTCCCCAGTGAGGTTGTGGTCTGCCAACCATTTTCACAACTTATCGTAAACAACACCAAAGTCCATAAAGCACAAACTTTTCTTTACGATCCATGTTGTGGTTTGTTCTCCCTGCATGTGTCTAGTCTTTCCACTTTCATTTCCAAACTTGATTTGGTTCCAGATACCCTACTTTCTGAGAGAGTAAGGGTGACTATATATATAGAGTAGAGTAGAGTTGTTTATATATTCCAAACTCAGTTTCATTACTTCCTTCGGGGTTTGCAGCACTGACCTTTCCCTTGCTATAATGCACTCTGGCGCTCCACATATGAAAGTAGAAGTATCGTGTTGTGACATCAGAAATACACCCTACCAGCAGCTCCATGTCTGCAGGACAGGCGAATTAGAAAACAGCCTATGATGCCAGATCAAAACCAAATGGTTTTCCAAGTAAATTAGCCTGATGGGTAACCTCCGATCTCACAACAAAGGGTTTGTGTTGCTCCCTGCCCTGCATGACATGGCTACTTTGTGTGATGCTTGAACTCTTAGCTGACCTAGCTCCATCATCGAGGCGTAGGAGGTCTTGGAGCTGAAGTCTATAAGGACAGCTAGGAACCAAATTATGTCACTCCCCGGCCTTTCTTCCCTAGCCTTGTGCCTACCTCTTTCTATGAATCACATGACATGGCTTTTTAACAATCTGTTGTTTGTTCAAGCCCATTTAACACACTCAGTTGCCGAGTGATATGCTTTTGTACTTTTGTCTCATTTCCCTAGATGGACCAACAGTTGGAAAAGATTTTGTTCTTGTACAATACAACCTTGTCTACTCCTGAAAACTCCTCTTAAATTATGTTGTGCAACACTTGATTCCGCCAATGTCTACAGGGAACTACAACAAAGTGCTGTTGATCCTACCAAAGCCTGTCTACAGCAAAACATCGCCCAGCCTGCTCTGAGCAAAGTCGTTGCACATTGAAGTGGTGACACAGACCTCTCAGACAAAAGAAACACAGTTTGCTCCACCAGAATAATGATACTGGTGATGTGGCTGCCCTGTCGCCATAGAATACCATAAGCTATTCAGATAAAACCTAGTTGTAATCCTACCTTGTCTGCCCTTCACCAACAGATCCAAATGTGAACTGGGGTTTGCTGGTGGCGGCTGCTGCACACACATACACTCACAAGTACAACTGTCCTTGTTCCACTCTCAGCAGTGCCAAATCAGATCCATGTAAATCGGTAGGTTTGGTGCAACTTATACCCAGCCATCTTTGGCTCCCTCTGTGCAAGCCATAGGGTAGAAGGGCACTTGCATGTTGAGCCAGCAAAGTGAGTTAGGTGGACCGTGCTGAGATAATTCCAACCACATGAGGGCATTTTGGCCTAAATCAATCTCAGCTTTGGCCTGGATGCCTGGCTCAGTATCCTATATCCATAATCACTATGGGGATAAATCATGACCAAATGAGCCAGGCTGGGTGAGGCAGCAAGCTGGGTTTTCGGCCCCTTTCCTCTTTTGACAGTAAATGAAACTTCACACACCCCAAATCCTCCCCATACACACATCCTGTCTGCCTGGGGCAAGTTCAGCCCAACCTTCCTGTCTGCCATGAACCACTGCTACAGCTGCCTGATCCCCACCTCTGTGGAGCCTGTTTTCTTTTTAACCTACTCCCAAGCCCAATCCACTTGGACTCAAGTCCTTGTGTCAATACAAAAACATCCCTCTGGCACAAGGCTGGCCCTGATGGGTAAACACTGCCACTATGACCATCAACATTTGTATTGGAACTTTCTTTCTGTGGTCAACAGCTTTCTGGGAAATTAACTTGGAGGTGGAGTCAGGGAGTTAATTAAACCATCAATCAAACTCCTCATCTTCTCTCTTCTGCAGCTTCTCACAACCATCATGAAAGGAACTAAAGACATGAGACTTGCTACAGGTTGTAACACAACAGCTACAGAGGATATAAACCAACATCTCCTGGCCGACCCTTCACAGGCATTATGTAAGGATATGCCTGATTGCAGCATACAGCAAAGGAGTGCATATTCCATCTAGAAGCCCACCCCATGTCACAATTTACAGCTGCAGACAGAGCCCAATTTTCGCACCCATAAGATAAGAAAACCTGCAATATTCTTTGAGGTCACGTATCAACAAAAGAGCTAAGAGCCGGAGTTCAGTCTAAAACTGGTCCCATGTATGGCTTTACACCCAAGGTCACTTGCTATCAATTTGGTAACAGTGAAACCAACAGGCAGCATCTGCCAAACTCACAGCTCTTTTCTGCTAAATTAGAAACTTCATTACTACAAAACAATGAAGTCCCCAGCAACCTCTAGTATTACAGTTCCAAAGGTCAGTTTAAACTGGAATTGAACACAAGGCTGAAATAAACCACCTGAAATGCCTGATTTAATTAGCTTTGTGATTATTCACCGATTACAACAATATAGAACTATATATGGCCCAGAAGTTGTCGCCTCAAATACTTTCTAGCATGATAGAAGTCTTCACAAAAGCTCATAAACACAAATGTTGTAGAAACTGTGGTGCTTACAACATCTTGTCAAGACTTGGGCAGGCCTCCAGTGGTCAAAATTATTTCCATAAAACAAAATAAAACATGACATTATAGCACGGCCACTCAAGCTTTGCTGTTCAACCAAAAAGAAAAAAGAATCCACAACACAAAGTAGGGTTAGAGCACTGCTGCCCCATCTGTCAGGCCTTCATAATAACACAACTGCCATAAACTTCCATCCAACCTCCTTCAGTCTCATCTTGAGACATGCGATTACTGGTAGTTCTTGGATTAGAGTACAGAACTACAGATCAAGTAACAGAAAGTCACGTGGGTGAAGGTTAGACATCCAGGTGATAAGATATGCCAAGGTGATAACAGTTACTCAAGCAACTGGATATGATTTTGGAAACGGTCAGACGATAGTTTGTGCTTATAAACCTGCAATTCTCCTGCAGTCTCTTAGTGTCACTGACGAAAGGTAGTGGATGCTACCTGAAACGTCTGACCATTTCCAAAATCATGTCCAGTTGCTTGAGTAACAGTTTTATGGCATAACAGAAAGTCAGTTTCGAACAAAACATCTTGATGATCTTAGATTTCAGACTTATTTTCAGTGAGGCTATTCAGATACAACTGCTGTTATTGTTTTATATTCTTTACTTGACATTACAGTCAAAAGGCAAAATCAATGTAAATGGGGTATTTTGAGCATTTTTAGTCAGTTCAGAATACAGACATGCATAAACCATCCTCTGGGGTTTAAGGTAGTTTTTATCCCCCCAGAGCCATGTTATTGACAAAATATTCCTGACCGTTGGCTGGGTAGCTAGACAATACCCTGGGTAGCTAGATAATATCCTGGGTATCTAGACAATACCCTGGGTAGCTAGATAATACCCTGGGTAGCTAGATAATACCCTGGCATGTAAAGATAACCCAGAACAATCTGAACCGAAGGCCAGTTGTACAAGCTGCCCGAGCTACCCCAGCAGGGAGGCACTTGATGGATGGGCAGCCTTTCTGTGTCCCTGGGACGTGGAGAGGAGATGGCTAATACACCCATTCCTTTATAACCACCTCCTGAGTCGCTGGGACGTGGAGAGGAGATGGCTAATGCACCCATTCCTTTATAACCACCTCCTGAGTCGCTGGGAGGTGGAGAGGAGATGGCTAATGCACCCATTCCTTTATAACCACCTCCTGAGACGGGATTTTTGTCCCTGGGACGTGGAGAGGAGATGGCTAATACACCCATTCCTTTATAACCACCTCCTGAGTCGCTGGGACGTGGAGAGGAGATGGCTAATGCACCCATTCCTTTATAACCACCTCCTGAGACGGGATTTTTGTCCCTGGGACGTGGAGAGGAGATGGCTAATACACCCATTCCTTTATAACCACCTCCTGAGTCGCTGGGACGTGGAGAGGAGATGGCTAATGCACCCATTCCTTTATAACCACCTCCTGAGACGGGATTTTTGTCCCTGGGACGTGGAGAGGAGATGGCTAATACACCCATTCCTTTATAACCACCTCCTGAGTCGCTGGGACGTGGAGAGGAGATGGCTAATGCACCCATTCCTTTATAACCACCTCCTGAGACGCTGGGACGTGGAGAGGAGATGGCTAATGCACCCATTCCTTTATAACCACCTCCTGAGACGGGATTTTTGTCCCTGGGACGTGGAGAGGAGATGGCTAATACACCCATTCCTTTATAACCACCTCCTGAGTCGCTGGGACGTGGAGAGGAGATGGCTAATGCACCCATTCCTTTATAACCACCTCCTGAGACGGGATTTTTGTCCCTGGGACGTGGAGAGGAGATGGCTAATACACCCATTCCTTTATAACCACCTCCTGAGTCGCTGGGACGTGGAGAGGAGATGGCTAATGCACCCATTCCTTTATAACCACCTCCTGAGACGGGATTTTTGTCCCTGGGACGTGGAGAGGAGATGGCTAATACACCCATTCCTTTATAACCACCTCCTGAGACGGGATTTTTGTCGCTGGGACGTGGAGAGGAGATGGCTAATGCACCCATTCCTTTATAACCACCTCCTGAGACGGGATTTTTCTGAAGGGCAGCAAACAAATTCAGGCTGCAGCACACCAGACCTTTTGACACCGTCTCAAAGTTTCTTTCCATTGCTTCATTTGGGTAAATAACTGTAGAAGTGAAAAGCTGCTAATTATATGCTTGACAAATGCACAAAACAGCCAAGTCTGGATTTCTGAGTCAATCGTGCACATGGCTTCAAACTTTTAGGCTCTGCATATTAAAATCTGGTCACACATCTGTGAGTATTGGATTTCACTGTAGGAAGAATAAAGAAGGTCTCTGCTGAATGGTAGTCTCTTGGGCAAAACTTTGATGGCACAGTCAACGATGTTGCCATGCTAATTTATACCAAGGACATTACCCTATATAATGTCCTTGTTTACAACAGGAGACGTCCAGCCAATCACAAGTTGAGGACAGCAGTATAACCATACGTGGGAAGTGATACAGGACATCATTATGGGTTTGCCTACTCCTCATACCTCCATATTGCTCAGGTGTGGAAACCTATAAAAGACACTCTAATGTCCTGTATAATCTCTTGAACTATTGTTGTTGTTGTTGTTGTTGTTGTCCTCGTTTTCCGTCTCTTGAACTAAAGCTTTGATAACTTATCTTATCCATGGCAGCTCTCACCCACATGTGCAGCTCTAATGTGCAGATGCCAGTAGGATGACAAAGACTTTTCTCCAAAACTGCCCTTTTCCCGGTCCACTCATTCTGTTTGAACAGTTTGATCGCTTGCAGACAAAGGTGAGGTCGATTTAACGAGCGCTTAAATTTGCCATTTCCGGTCTTTTGGTGACTTATTTAATAAGTAGTCATCACCAAGGTCTTGGTATCAAATATCAATGACTCCTGTCAATATTCTACAAAACTCAACTGATATTGTTTTCTCTGGCAAGAATACAAAGTAGTATGGAGTCAACTTAAGTTGTTTTCAGTGGGTTCAGTGTCTGTAAAATGTCTTTCAGTTTAAATATTTACCATAGCATCATCATACCATTATGCAACATGTGAACATCACAATATCTATGGAAAACTCCAGCACTATTCCTATCAGATTGATCAACCAGGAAAAGGATTGGTTGCACATGAAACAGTACTAACTGGCAGGATTATCTAATACAACAGTACAGTGTAGCTGGTGTAGGGAAGAGTTAGGATGTACAGTGTAGCTGGTGTAGGGAAGAGTTACAGTACAGTGTAGCTGGTGTAGGGAAGAGTTACAGTACAGTGTAGCTGGTGTAGGGAAGAGTAAGGATGATACAGACTTGTTCATAAGAAGAGCCACAGAAAAACTTACCTGCACCCTTTGGTGCTGCTCTTGGCCGCAGTTGTAGGACCTTCAGTCAGCAGTTCTCTGCTGTGGCCGCCCCATATCCTTCAGAAGAGGGGAGGGAAAAAATAAAAGAGGAATAATTCTTTCAGACATGGGTCTGACTGACAGATCCACCTGTGCATCTTGTCACAAGGGCAACTCTTGGCACACATCTGCCCTTGTTCAATGAGCACCCAATAGTACATAAAAGCCTGCAGTATAGCTAGGCACTCATTCTCCAAATTCTTAAAGAATCTTGCCTGGGGCAAAGGGGACAGACCACAATTTTTGGAGAGGGCAGCGTACTGTAATTGTTTGCACAGCTTTCTTGGGCAATGGGCGCAAAAGGCTGTAATAACTGATAAACACTGCTCACACTGACTTCACGGGAAATTCATCAACACAGGGCAGGCAGCAATCTCTGTTCCGAAGAGCCCCACAATTACCACTTAGAGAGAGTGCGCTGCCATGTCATTATACAAAGGTCAAAATGCCAGGGCTTCACAACGTGGTATGTGATACCGTGCATTATGCAGCATCATTGTGAGATTACCTGCCTGCCAGATTGCTTATTACAACAGACCTTCAAAGCAATCCACACAAATTACACGTCTGCGAACACAAGTTGTTTCCCATCATTTTG
Source organism: Branchiostoma floridae x Branchiostoma japonicum (assembly GCA_013266295.2). Classification (NCBI taxonomy): domain Eukaryota; kingdom Metazoa; phylum Chordata; class Leptocardii; order Amphioxiformes; family Branchiostomatidae; genus Branchiostoma; species Branchiostoma floridae x Branchiostoma japonicum. The sequence goes on along the minus strand of CM023840.1, from coordinate 30,349,900 downwards.
TAAGAGTTTTGTCAGGTTTACGTGCCAGGATGATGGAATTACATGTTTTCCCTGTTTTACCAAGGAATATGATAAAGATAAAAAGGAGGAAGCTGTGATCTAAATTTAATAAAGTAAAATGCTTAAAGCTCTTCAAGTCATAAACATTCAAGACTAAAGATTCCAATATCCAACAGAATGTGTGATGCTGCCTCACCCATTGAGGGCCTCAAAACTGTCTGTAGCTTTGACTCACTGCGCAAAATGCCCTTCCAATTCTGGAGCGTCTGTTTGATACAGATTCCATGACCAGGAAGCCATTTTTGGTGATCATGTACACCTCACCCCTACATATAATCCCTTTTTTTAAAGCAGTACTGTCTGCTGCAGAGATAGCAAAGTCACTAGAGTAAAAGATGGGCAAGACAAAGAAACAAAGAAACAAACAGTCCCTATAGGTGAAACATATCAATTACTCTGGAAGTACCCCTTATGAAAATTTAGAGTATTTCCTGCCTGAGGGTGTGGGCAGTTTGGGGAGTAACAAAGGATATCAAGTCCAACAAGTGGAAAGAACCAGATGTGCAGCATCCTTTGTACAGCCAGGGGACTACTACAGGGGTCACATTTCTCAGACAGCATTGTCCTGGTGCTTACAGCGAGATTCAGTATTCATGAACGTAATAAGACCCCATTATAAATTATAGCTACCGTTTTTTCTCTCTCCCATGTTACTGGAAGTTCCAATGCATCAGTATACGACCCGGTATACGATATCTTTAGTTTTGCAAGATGATTTTCTTTTCGTCTCATCCCTACACAGACACTCACTGCTCAGAACTCGTGGAGGATGAGTTTTATGTTATATTCATGCAATTCCATTGATATTTTTCTCCTCAATTGAGTGTATGATGAAGAGAAGCAATTCAACAACTAACACACTTATACACCTACATGTGTATACAACTAACACATTTTAACACCTACACGTATATACAACATACTTATACATCTACATGTGTATACAACTAACACACTTACACACATACATGTGTATACAACTAACACACTTACACACCTACATGTGTATACAACTAACACACTTACACACCTACATGTGTATACGACTATGTAGCCAAATATTTACACTAATCATTGCTGGTGATTACTGGTGATTATGATGTACTAAAAAAAACAAAGGTCACTGTGATCCATTTAATCATGAACTAAAATAAAGCAATTGATAACATTTACCTTGTCTAAATATGTTGTACTCGTCCAGCATTAATTATTAAGGGTCCTTTAAATTATGCAAAGGTCATAATGGACATGTCAGTTGCCCGTTCTTGAAGTATACATATATATAGTATACATTTTGTATGATACCACAATCATGTATGCCATGAATTGTTAATGCATGGATGATGAAAACCATTTCATAATTCACGTATCACTATAGAAGATATGAAGGCATCCTTTGAAGTCCATAACTGATGAAAGGCTAGAAAGCCCAGTTTGCTGATACGCAGGTTAAAATCTGGTCACACATGTGCAAGTTTTCTGGGCTGCACAGTTGCACACTGGGCAAAATTGGCAGTTAGACACAAATCAAATGCTGTAGTTCAAAGGACTGATTCAGACTTGGAGAGAAGGCTGTAGAAGAAATGGGCAGGACAATAACTTATACAAAAGTTTTATAAACTTCTTTCAATAACTCGTTATGTGACTGGCAGGCAACTCTTCCTAAAGTAATCTTTGGCACTGGAACATTCTAAACTTTCATGGAGCCAGATTCTGGAGTTCCAACAGCTTCCAACTAGGCACATTCTGGAGTTCCAACAGCTTCCAACTAGGCACAGTCCTCCTGACAAATTGTAGGTGACAACTGCACAGAAGGCCTGGTTATGGATCATGTTTCCTTGCTTGGTGATTGGTTACTAGGGAGACAAAGGCTCTTCCAGGTGTCTTTCCCCCTCAGCATGCTGCTCCCCTTTTGTCGCCGTATCTACGTTTTGATTAATAAATTCTTCCTGAATTTCTGAATCTCAGAAATAATGGGTTGAACTATCCCCCAACCCCAGGCAAATTGGCATCCTTTGCAGCAAGGCTTAGAGAGAGAGTAAGTAAAATGCATGAGACAGGATGTCAAGAAACGCCTGTGGCAATAGCAAGACTGATCAGTATGGGGTCAGCTCAAAGACTCTCCAAACTGCAGCTGCCCCAATTATCTCAATTACTGCGTTCCTCTCTGCTGACATCACTGAATACAACCTTTGACCCTATCCTTCTCTCCCTATAATCTTCCACATAATTGCCAGATCCAGATTTACTTTCTCTTTCACTAACACCAAGCAGATCCCAAAATGTGTCTCAACATAGGATAGGTGCTTGCTGACAATACCTACATACTAAATCCAAATAGCCCATAGCAAGAGCACAGATTGCGGGTGCAGATAAGCCATCAGGGACAGACATACAACACTGCTGAATGGAGAAAGCCTGTCTGTAAGATGGTAGGCTTAACAGTTCAAGGATGGTTAGATTTGATCTTTGACGTCAAAATTGGACCTTGTTATTCTAATGCCCGAGCCTACATCTCTGTGCACGACTTTACCCAATCCTGTGTGTTACAGAACAGTGTTGGATCTGATCTAGGGTGAAACTGCTCAAATTCCAGACTTTGACACACATTCTATCTATCAAAGAAGAGTAGGGGTGACCCTAGGTGCGTCTCTGAGACATTACAGACTCATGTCTCTCTCCGGTCGTTCGGTGACCAATGACCAATGGAAATGTTTGATTCTGTTCTGCTCCAAAGGCTCACAGCCTTATCACCATGCTGATGTCACTTCCTGTGGGCTGATTTTAAAAAGTTGCAAAAGGTCAAGAGGTTAAAGGTAATCCTCAGTCCCTCAGCCTCTGGACTGACTAAAGGTTTTCCATTGGTCAGCTTCCTGACCCCTGACCCCAGGCATATCAAACCACGCTTATTACAGCTGTAACATACATTTCAGCTGCTTCTGGAGCCAAGAATGTGATTCATGAGACTTGCGTGCGTGCGTGCGCGTGTGTGTGTGTGTGCGCGTGTGTGTGTGTGCGTGCATATGTGTGTGCATGCGTGTATATGTGTGCGTGCATATGTGTGTGTGTGCGTGCATATGTGTGTGCATGCGTGTGTTTATGTGTGCATGCGTGTGTTTATGTGTGCATGCGTGTGTTTATGTGTGCATGCATGTGTGTGTATATGTGTGCGTGCATATGTGTGTGCATGCGTGTGTATATGTGTCCATGCATGTGTGTGTGTATATGTGTCCATGCATGTGTGTGCATGCGTGTGTTTATGTGTGCATGCATGTGTGTGTGTGCATGCGTGTATATGTGCATGCATGTGTGTGTGCATGCGTGTGTATATGTGTGCATGCATACGTGTGTGTATATGTGTGCGTGCATGTGTGCGTGCATGCGTGTGTGTATGTGTGCGTGCATGTGTGCGTGCATGTGTGTATGTATATGTGTACATGCATGCGTGTGTGTATATGTGTGCGTGCATGTGTGCGTGCATGTGTGTGTGTGCATGCGTGTATGTATATGTGTGCGTGCATACGTGCGTGCGTACATGTGTGTTTAGACACAAGCTATCACCAGAAGTAGCCTGAAGACTAGGGAAAGTTGTCTATGATCAGGCTGCACTCAGACGTCAACAAAAGATAACAAAATCTATTTGTCAGTAACTCTGTCAACAAAGTCACAGATTTTTTCATAGTTCTTCACTAGCCTTGATGCCAGGTTTCACTGAGCAATATAATAATGGTGGACATGGTGCACCAGGATCTCTGCACGTCCTTGTATGTATCAAATTTTTTGTGATTTTGCTTAAATTCATCCAAATGTACTTGTTTTGGATGAGCTAACCCTTTCCAGAGCTACAGCACTACCTCTAAATGTTGGGGGAGAATCCTCTGATGCTCCCAATGAGCAGACCGGGAGTGGACTAAACTCAGACCCAACCTGGATGGACAACTGGCACCTCTGTGAAGTCTGTAGCATCAACATACATCAAAAAGTACAACAAAGGCTACTTTTTATTGTTTTGTTTGTTATCATTTTGTTACTTTGGCTGCTTAAAATCAATACTGTTTGTACATCAGAACAAGGCTATTCCCACTGCAGGAGACCCAGGGTGAAGCCCAGTCAGCAGACATTTGACTTCCAATAGCTCCTTCAGACAACATACAACTGTCCTCCTTTCATTTTTCAAAAAAATACAAATGTTCTTTCACACCTTCTTATCTCTAATCTGGAGAATCACAGCACATTACATCAAACATCCTTACCTCTCAACAGTTACATCAGACCACTGTCTTACCTTGTTGTCAGGTCCTGTTGTGCAGACAAATGTTGTTTCTCCGTTCAGTGCAGGGCCTTCAAAGTAAACAGTCCCATTCCTGCAGGCAAAATACACTGGTTTAGTCTTCTTTCTGATATATTTACCCTGCCGTGTTAACAGTACATCCAGACCAGGAACCACAGTGTTCTCACTACAAAAGACTGCCCTGACAATTTGATGAGGGAATTATGTGATTACAACTATTTGTTGTTACCTGTGTGAAATGCAACACTCCTCACAATGAAAAGGGCATAAAGGTTTTTCTGTGTACTGTAGTGACAGGTATGCCCTGAAACCTTCTACATAAATCCAGAATCTTTGCAAATTAAAACAGGGAAGTAATCACACATATACCCGTCCGGGGGATAAAGGAAGTGAATGGTACATAGCTAAATATCTAATGTCTTTTTCCATGGTTGTACATGTACATCAAGACAATCTGTATTAGTATTACAATGTATTTCTGTTATGGAACTGTACAATAGTAACTCTGTCATTGCTAATACAACTGGATATCATAGGAAAAAAAGGTTGTAGTAGAATTTTGGAATTACCAGTATAACTTTAACAGAAGCCAATAACGGCTTATATGATAATGGCCTGAATCAAAGCCAATAACTCAAGTAACTGTTCATTGCTAAGTCAGAAAAAAGTGAGAATTCCAACATCAGAATCTCCTTTGTTTAAAATTTGAGACCTGAAGCAAGAGTGCAACACAGACATAATTGATGATTTAAGCTGGACCACCCAAGTCTATTTTCCCAGCATCTTACGTTTCCAGTGGAAGACATGTTGATGTTGGCTACTTGCAACATAGGTTTCAGTTGCTTCTATCCAGCGTCTTTACAGCACTTTATCTACATACATAACTAAACATGTGGAGAACTGATACAGGGTTTATATAGGCGAAGTGTTCTCTATCCATTAAAAATCATCAGCATGGCCTAATGGCATTCACAAGCATTGGGCCAGCTTATATACAAGATCAAATAGGATGAGCTACACCTTAAATGGCACAACGGCTTCAGATTTAGAATTCTAGCACAGAAGAAAATTTGCAGAGATGCCATACAAATGAGCTTCATGCTTCACCAGACACCTTAAATCTAATGTGAAAAAGTGTCATGGTTGCCCTAGTTTCAAATTTTCTGCTTTAGTGATTCATAATTAGCCTTGTTTCAAATTTCCTGAAGCCATACATTTCAATTGAACGTAAAATTTTGATCTAACAGAATCCATAAATGCTTTGACTGGTGCTTACGTTCTAAAGTCCAGTTAAAACATTTTTGGACATTGCATGTGAAAATCAATGATCAGCTGGTAGGAAAAGCATTTTGTACAGAGACGAGGATTGCCTACAGACTAGTAAACAGGGAGTAAACTCTAAACATTTTACATACTGGGAACAACATTCAGAATGCATTAGAGTGCATAATACTATGTCAGAATTTGACAGGAGAACATACCTGGTAATATCTTAGGATCAATTCTCATAATATCACTTGTTATGCATAACATACTTTTTCCTTACCATCATACTCCTGTTATTTCTAGAACTAAAAGGCTAGGTTCCTTCCTTTTCCATTGTTTTTCTTTTCTGTGAACAAAGAAACCTCCCATTTTCCCCAATTATTTACTCTATTTGGCTGAGTGGCCAAGCACAAGGACACTTCTGGCTGCTGAAAACATGCCGTTTCCTGGGCAGCTAAGGAATCCTGACGACTAGCTTCCAACATTGGAATTACAAAACAAATGTCTGAGGCACTTCATTTTTGTCTCTTCTTCCACAACATAATACTCTAACCCTGGAGAGCAACCTAGACTGTATGGTTTTACTGCATATTCTGGAAGCATGTCCACCTTCTCACACACGACTTCAAGTTACCTTTGCTACAATCCCTTGGTCACCTCACCTGTGTGGTTCCATTCCAGTGTGCAAGAATGATCTGTATGCTCTGATAGTGTTTATTTTAGAATATCTTTATACCATACCCAATGTATACTCAAGTTTGATTGGTCAGGTGGACAGATAATCTAAGGAGGCCCTTCCTGACACGTGAAGACCTGTCCACAACCCCTAGGTCTAATAACTCCTGGCAAAATGAAATTTTCATGCAAACTCCTAGAACAAACTGAAACCTATACAAAGATCTTTCTGACTGACTACATTAGCACAGATCGATCAATGCTAGTGTTACTAAGTTCCATCCCCATTTGAGGATATTTCATGAAAAACAAAATAGCAAGCAAGTTAAATGGCAGTTTCATAATACATGGTAGTTGCAACACTCACCACTGTGGTATTGGACCCTCTTCCCCACAGCTGTTGTTATTTTTCCATGCTATGTTGCTTTTTCTAGAAATACCATCATCATTGGGTATTCTGGCTTTAGGTCTACAACCTAATGAGCCCAAAGGATATTAGTTCCTTAATATCACAATACTTGTTTCGTTTACTTCAATTAGACCACATCATACCGAAGTATTGGACAGCTTAAGGGTTATCATCATTTCTTCTTCTTCTACAAGATTTTTCTATATCAATCACTCATTTCTCATTTTCCTCATATCTTACCATAGTTATTTCTGTGGCTTACATGATTTCAGAGGAAAATTTACCCATATAATATAAGGACTGAGACAGACAGGGATATGTTGACGGCAGTTTTATTGCAGTCGGATGTTGGCTCTCACAGCTCATGAGTCATAGCATATTAGGGTGTGGTCAAATTCAGCTCAGGTTCCGAATTATTAATCCCCACATTAAAGGTTCTACACTAACAGGGCACATTCAGTTATTTGCAGTGATTTTCCTGGTCGTATGAGGGTCAATATGGAAACCTTAGTGCATCTTTCTTTGTAAAAATCAACATTGAATATGTGAGACAGTGTGGTTTCTGCTGCATTGTAAATATAAGGTGGCCAGCAGGAAAGGTGCTGCCTTACTGTGCATTGTATAAATGGGACCAACCATACTGGGACAAACCATTCAAAAACTCCATAAAATGGCCGGCCCTTTACTGGATTGGATTCAGATTGGGGTCATGTCTACTAAGGTTGAAATTAGGGGAGTTGGGATTGTTAATTCTAGCCTTCCTGAGTGAACTGGGTTTGTTTAATCTGATGATCTTACTTGGCTTTGATATACACAAACACAATACAGTCAAACTTGTCTAAAACACCCACTCAGGCGACCGAAGAAAAGTGGTCTTCTTAGACAAGTGGTCTTCTTAGACAAAAATCATGACGACAAGATAGGACAGAGAACAAGAAAAATGCAGCAGACTTTCCACCCATTTTAGAGGGTCTGCATGGGGGGTCCTGATTACGCTTTACACTAAATTCATCGAGGCCCGCAACGCTTTACGTAAAATTTAAGAAGGCCGGCAACGTTTTACGCTAAATTCTGGCGCTTCGCTTCGAATTCAGGCAGAGTTGACTGGTCTATTTTGTTTGTCAACTGATTTACATCAGTGACTTCGCTGTTTTAAACACTGTCACGACTCCAAATTGCACTGATACTGGGTCAGAATGGACCCAGAATGTGATAAAATGCAGACCATCACGGGCGTTATGTGGTTGAGCCATCGTGCACCACACCTGGACCCAGATGGGAGAAGAAAAGCAGAGACGGCAGCAAAGCGACTCTCCTTCTATGGGAGGGGGCAAAATAATATTTTACTGCAGCGCCGAAGGCGTGACTCATCGCATACATTTTAGCCTTAGGGGGGTCCGGGGCATGCTTCCCCGGGAAAATTTTGAAATCTTGACCCTCTGAAACGGTATATTCTGCAACTTTTTACGTGCAAATCCTGCGTACAAGGATGACCCAACAGGTCAACCGCAAGTTCATCCACTACGGCCTACGAAAAATTGGGAGTCTGAACTACGATTTACGGGGAATTTTTTGGCTCGATTACGCTTTACGTGAAATGCACTGGCTACGCTTTACGCAAAATTTTCACCTCCTCACTACGAATTACGCTAAATTAAATAACTTCCCTACGAATTACGGGAAATTCAAAAGGCCCGCCTACGCCTTACGGAAAAGAGCATGCAGACCCTCATTTTACAATAGACTGCCCAAATAACCCAAACTTTCTCCAAAGTGACCAGCCATTAATACCATTACACAATAGCCAAGCTGATAATTGGTACATGCCCATAATTTGATTACTGTATAGACTAGACAAGGCTACAGACTAGTGAGACAACCTTTTGTATTATCATAATTTCCCCTTATGGTAGATGGAATAATTACCAACCACATGCCTAACAGCATAACTACCAAACTGCTATATGAAGACAGCATAATAAACAGGTCTGTTCTGAAATGAAGTCAAAACCATCACCTTCCACACATTTGCCCCTATGTTTTATTGTGTTCCCTTTAACAGATAACAGGAGTCCTGGACTGCACATTATGATTATACCTTGTGTTATTGAATGGTTGAAATGATAGGATTGCTTGCACCGCCGCACATACCCCAGGTGGAAGGAAAGCTATAATCTTAACTGACATCTCTTCCTGTTGGCCTGCTCCAAGGCTAGTCAACATTCCATGTTGCTATGCCCCTAGGCACCACACAGGGTACCAGCCTGTTTCAATCTGACTTGTGCCTTATATGGGGATGTCTGCAGACACCTAGGCAGGAATGGCTTGGTGAGAGGCAGTTATGCAATTTTGTTGGGATCAGTGACATCCCCGTATTGTTCTGAACAGTATCATCAAACATGTCTCACAGAAATACAAGCATGATCCTCTCATCCTTCCACACCTTAACTCTTTCTTACCATCTGGTTGTTGCTTTTATTCTTTGTCTTCTAAGTCCTCAGGGATTTCTCTATCCTATCATCCAGGCAAGCTATGCAAGAAATAGGAGGCCATTGTTGGTTCCCACCTAATTTAACCAAAGTATGTCAAAAATCATAATTATTGGTTAGAGAAGATGAGTGGGTCTGCTTTCCTTCTAAAGGATCCATGGTCCCCCACTGGGAGTGGAAAAATACCCTCCTAATGCCCAGGGCACTGTTGGGCTATGATAAAGAGACTATCTACAGGAATAGCAGAACTCTGATAGGTCCTTCTGCAGTCCATCCTGGTGCCTTGTTTGTCCTGGAATCACTATCAGCTACATTGTATGTTGGCAAATCAATTAAAATGATGAAATTCAACTGTGTTAATGCCATTGTCACAGCCATACATGTGATGATGATTTGGACAAATGAAACTGCTATAGTAACTCTTAGAAGGGATGGAAAAATGAGTTCCCAATTTTAGAAAACTCACCTACTGGCTACCGGTAGTATCTAAATGGCTTTGCCACCAGCAAATTGTATATCATAGATAGTAAAATCAGTAATGTTTTTCAACAGGATGCAAAATACTGGAGTATATTCCTGATTACCAGATACAACTTCCATCTAAACACCGCTTTGATAAATCCAATTTTTAATATACTATTGTGTACAATCTGATGTTATAAAGGCCTCATTTTGCAAGCTCGGCGTGCAGATATGCAGAACACCCCACATTCCTTCAGCCTTTATCATGCCGAGTTAATTTGAGGGTTCGTATCCCCTGCTGCTGAGTTCCTGTTTGGCACTGAATTTTGGGCATATTTCATACATCACAAAAAACCTTTCCAAACATACATTTCAGGAGGAGGATATACTAGGTCACAGAATAGCCTTCTTCATCCAATGTATACACTTGAATTTCATTGGTCACACATGTTGCTATGGCGACAAATGTTACAGGCCAAAGGTTAAGTACCCATCAGGCCTGAGCATTATCCAATGTTAGAAATAAATTTGAATAATAAGAACAGCCTGAACATGTAGATATGCATGCCATTTGACTTTGAGTTATGTATCATAAGAAGTTAATCAACACGGATTGATTGTACATGTATATATGAATATAAAGTTCTCATAAGTTGACATGGTGTGCTTTGTGGTAATAAGTTTGGAAGTTTCCTAACTCTGGAGACCCCTGTATGTATGTTTGTTGTTGTGCTGGAACCTGTTACACAAGCAATTCCCCTGAACACCTGCAGAGATAAAGGACTTAATCCTGTCTTTACGCTGCAGTGAATCACTTTATCAGCACAATATTTCCTTGAAAACCTGAATGGACAATTGATAATACTCTCAGTTTCCCTTATTTGTGACAGAAATAGAAATTGAATCAAGGGAAGTACATATTGTCTGTGCATGATGGTGACATTAATGTAAGAAACTGTAATAACTAACTTGCTTGCCTCTTGTTTGTGTCAATACAGATAAATACCTACTCACTGAGTCAGCCAACTGTTTCATAGCTGGCCTTGGGTGCAGGAGCTAGCTGCCATTGGGTCCTGCTTCTGACATCTTCACTGCTGTATTTCATACAGTTTATAACTTTGTTTTCTTCATTTCATGACTTATACAATCCTCAGATGAGCGCAGGAGTATCTAACCACCACCCAAAATGAAGGGAAGTCTGCAGATTGGTTTTCAGCTTGGTAGCTTTGCCTTGGGCAGCGGTATCACATTCCTAGTTATAATGTCCTGCACCCATGTGTGCTGGGCAGGACATGTTGTTGTCGGATCCCTGTGTGTCTGTTCATCCATGCATATTCCCCATCCTGAATACAATACCCCAACAACAATACATGCTCATACTTATTATAGAGTACCCTTTGGCAATGCAATTATATGGCATGCATGCACCAGGGAAGGATTTTCTCACAACACATTTCTGCACTAAAAAATGGTCACTTTCCCAATGTACATGTACAGTATTTATATATGCTTCCATGAAGAGGTAACAGATTTATACTTCAAAGGTAACCAAATACCAACAATCTTACAAATAACAATTCAACTGTGCAAACATCTGTCCCTGTTTGTCAAATACCTATATTCTAATTTTCCTAGTGAACAAAAATGGTGTCCTTTGTATGTTGAAGATTTGATGTCTATTTAATTTAACCCACAATGCATGGAGTTGTTTGGTCCTACTGGTTCCACGCTGCTGATTTCTCCTGCAGTAATTTTGACTCATCAACTCCCATGACCCAGAAGAAATCTGTTTAACATTCTTCACACGCTGTACACAAAGAGTCTACCTATACCCTCTTTAACCTCTTCCCCTTGACTTCTGCTGTAACCAAGACAAGGGCGAGTTCCAAAGTAAAAAGAACCTAAGTCTGTCAAAAATGGAGGAAGCACTTTACTTATGATCTTCTTGATCGTATGTTTTCCTGCTTCCATGTACCTCCCTCTCAATAAGCCCCAGTTAAGTTAGAGGACTTAATCACTTTACAATGTGTTTAATTGACTATCACTCAGTAAATGAACCACTGTTTTGACTGGTAGGAACTTGGAGATGGTGCTGGCCTTTCTACAAATCAACAGCACTGAGTAAACACAGAATTCAATAGCTGTCCTTTATGCACACACGGCCAACAGGTTTTTTACAGTCTAGTTGTTAAAGTGGGTAAATTAAAAAAGAGTGGTGGTATCATCACCGACTTTGTTTACCTTACACTTAAAAAGAGGCCCATCACTTCATGGGGCCCTCCGCCTTCTCCCCTCCCCCACCATGTGCATGGGCATCAGTATGATCAGAAATAGACTAACATCTAGCACAACAACAACAAACTGCACATCTTCTTCCCACAAGAGAGAACAAGTGTCTGATTCATATTCAACCAAAAACCTATCTATTTTTGCCTGATAATGTTCACTTCACTACAAACACGATACATTTTTGCATACTCCACAAACACAGCTGTTTTTCAAACCACATTTTCAGATCACACATTTCAGTTCCTTAACAAAGTTGATACATTTTATCGTGTAGTTTACAACTGTAAAAGCTAGCAATTGAATTGGTGCATTTTGGATAGGTAAAGTTTCTTAGATAATCCTGAAGTGGAGCGCCGTCCCTCACAATGGTTACCCAGCATAAACACAGCCACTAACTGAAATTGCAAGCAGTCCAAAACTGACTTTCCAAAAAGCGAGGATCAAAGTTAAGGCATATATCAACAAGAAACAAAAGCCTGCTCATGTGTTATCAAGTATGCCGGATTGGAATAAGACCACTTGAAGAGGATATTTGAATGTTTATTTTGTGTGTTGTGCTAGACTGTCATCATAAGGTTAAGAATGGCTGACACCAGGATTATGTTGCCTCCCTCCTCCATAGTGTAGAGTGCTATCTGATGGGCATTGGTTACCTCATCTTTGGAGGTGGTGACATCCAAGGAGAGAAAAATCCACATTTACAAGGCAGTCTTTCAAATAGTGGCCACTGGAGGTACTTTAGTTTATAGTGATCTTGTGTTGTGCAAACAAGCCATAAAAGACAAGTATAAGTCTAAGAAACCTACTCTTGTCTGGTACGGAAGGCCGCTCTTCAGGCATGTACAGAAGAATTTTGTATCTAATGCATCTTTCCCTTAGTGGTATGGGCAGGAAGGAGAGTTCTCACCAAACTGCTGTGCTTGTTAGAGGCGAGCTCTTTCTGTAGTCTACCATGTCCATCTGTAACTCCTTACTCACTACAACATCAAAGGTTCAGATTAGCTTCTAAAGAAGTACCGGTAGCTTTTCACCTTTGAAAGGAAAATGCCAACAGCTCAACTGACTGTTTCCTCCTCCCATGGCTGTGTATTTTCTGCTGTGACTTGTTGTACCAGCCCCTCATTCCTCATGACCACTGACTGTTACTGGAAGGAAACAGTTGTCCCTGGGGCTGATATCCAGCTCAGTACATACCTTAAAGTAATGTAAACCATACCCCACAATTGCCCCTATCTCATTAGTTGCAGTCATTTCTTTGGACCATGCTATTGATCACGAGAGATGCCACTAGTACTGCACACATGACATTGTGAAATAAAACAGAAGTATACCTCTTGGATTAGCACCATAAGGATTGGTATAAAGGATGACAGAATCAATTGTAAGTTGTAACTTGTGTGTTAGTCGATGATGACAGCATCTAATCTCAGCATCCACATGCAACGTGTGATTTGTAACGGACTCTCTCAGAATTTTGTTTGGAAAAACATGTTGCATACTGCAGATCCTTCCTTCATTCCGATGCTACAAATACTTGACTAGCTAATTTGGCCGGCTGTATGGTGGGAACAACTACCACATTCCTGCAGGCCAAACATTGATGACATCCTACATGAGATTACGCATTTAGACATTCAGGGAGGAAATATACCATACCAGGCAGTTTACTGCACATACAGTACCATATTGTACCAGGCTATATTTCATTTTAGACAGTGATGAGCAAAACTAGCACTTAGCAAGATGGGACACTTCTTTAACCTGCACATGATAAAATATACATTGTTGCTTTCTGCTTGAAGATATATGGTGGATGGGTGTGCTTTGGGGTCTAGATGTCAGATTTTTCTGAGGACATTTATCTGATGTGGCAAGTACTTAGAGATCACATTTGACAACACCAATTTTCATAAATTGGTGAAAAGTTGATTTTGAATGCTACAGCTGGTTCATCTGAAATATGAGAATTGCCGGCTGGAGAAGCACCATCTGACAGATGAGGAAAGAAACATTGTGTACCAACCAAATATCACATTGTCAATGTAAACAAAATTATGATAAACTACTACACATCCTGATGACATTTTTCCTGGTTAAAACTACCTGCAAAGATGATTTAGATTATAGTGAAACTTGAGATCCAGTGCCATTACCTGAATACAATCGACCCTGCTCTGTAAATACAAGTCACCAGTACTGTGTTACATTCAGCATGATGCAAATGTCAGGCACATTCATTGTTCCCAACAACTGGGTTAGAAACATGCTGATTCGATTTTTGCCAGTTGAAAGAAGCGTTCCTAAAACAGACCTGTAGAAACACAATCAGTCAAAACATCTACCCTGTTCCAAATGTAGCCCTTAGGTAAAACACCATCTATCAAACACTGGCAATCAATCAATAAGCTTGTTAGCTAGCATCAATTCGGCTGCTGCATATGACAGACTGGTTAACCTGGCCTTCTGGAAGGACATCCACTTCAATAATTTCACCAGGAGATTATTGACCCAGTAATGATCAAACTTGTGGTGCAGATGTAATGTATGATAAAGCAGGGACCAAACACAGAAAGCCTTTCCAATACAATGCAATGAATGTTGTGGAATTTTAAAAGCTAAGGTGCTGAGAGCAGTGCAGTACAATTTGCATGTCAAAAGAATATGCAATAACGACTGTTGGAAAACTACACAGGGAGCTGCTACATAATCAACATTCTCCATAACTGCTTGCCAAAAATCTTGATACTGTAGCCAGAGTGCTGAGAATGTCCCCTTTATTTACTGTCTCGTACATGTAAAACTTTACTAAGTCAAATTAAAACAGCAACCCAGTCCATCAGCCCTGCATCCTCTATTTCCAGCAGAACTTTGTTCATCATACACAAATTCTGGGACAGCTTGTGTATATCCTCTTACCATTTGTTGTTCAGAAATGGACCCGCAGTGTAAACAGATTAGCTTGGAGGTGAGTGGCTTCTACAGTGGCCAAATAACAGGTCTAGCTGATGTACCTATTTTGGGGGGTTTAAAACGCTTATTTGTTACGAATCTCTCCACATTTGCCTTTAAATCAGTTGCTGGGTGAAATATTGACAGTTCACTTTTACAACCATGTTATCGGCCCAGTGGGAAACTGTGATAATGTCTGGCTTAGGGCAACATATAGACCTGGATCAGGAAAGGATTTGGTATTTGATATTCCTGCGGCCCAACTTCTGCTGAGTGACGCTGGCTGACTTTTGTAATTATCCCCAGAGGATTCAATGGCACTAAAATCAATCTACGGGAGAGGGAAGCTCATTTGTCCTTGATCCAGGGCTAGGACTGCAATTGAATTAGGAACGATTTGCCCTGATATCAAAATTAAGGCAACAAATTATTTCCGAGTCTCCTATGCCTGGTGATGTATGAGCCACAGGATCACAGAGATAACGCTAAGGCTCTAACAGCCCCCCTGACATTATGGGACGTACAAACATCGGTATAAACGCTGTCAGAACCACATTATAAATGTGACTGGGGCGAGAATGAAGCGCAGGACAGTTTGCACCCCTCCCCCATAGCGGGCTGACCTCCGAGGTTACGGCTACTACTCCGGGGTTTAACGCTATTATTTGCTCTCATACCGAAATGAGTAACCTGGCGTTCCTTTGCCTACACAATTCCTTACTATTAGATGGTAAAATCCACTCGAGAAATTGCGAATTTTAAGGCTAAACGTGCCTTAATCGCAGGGCGAAGTTACTATCGAACTGGCAGCCCGTGATTGACAGCACACCTCCGAGGAGTGTTGATATCGTAGTATTTATATCAGAGCCTTCCCTTGCCTCCCTCCTGCTGCGAAGTTTGCCGATTATAATTTCCATAACCTTGTTGTTTGTGGCATGTAGCCTAAAACTGGTCTCTGGTGCCGGAGTATAATTTGTGGTGTGTTCAGGAGGACCGGCTGTCGGCCGTGTCAGTTTTCACCACAGTGCTCATTTCCCATTCATACTGCGTTCTTTTATCCTTTGTCTCCACCGTGTACACAAGTACTCCAAATGAAACCAACTGCAAATAGAGCCCCGTGTATCGGTTATCGCCACACAAACCAAACAGGAAGTAAACGGGGCGGCCGTGGACGGCACAAAATACGAAAACTGCTGCGTGGTACGATTTGGCCGAGCGTTTCTGACATAGCATAGGTTGTGATTTGGAAGGCGCCCCAGGACCGCCATATGCATTCAGCAATCTCGGCACAGCTGCCACCCCTTTCCGGCCACAAGTCCTGCCGAAATCCCCCTCTACCTGACCACACGGCCCTTACTACACTCACCTGTGGTCCTGACGGGTTCTCTGGTCCTTTGGTGGACAGGTGATTTTCGTCTGGTCGTGTGGAAACACAAACACCGGTTGCGAGCGACTCCGTCCGAAAAAGCAGCAGCACCCCAGGCATCTGTTTATGCTAATACGCTGAATGTTGATGAGCGCTGCTTGTTTGGCGTGTTTACGCAAATCGGGGCGATAATTCCCACTTACTCCGCCTCATGTTTACCCACGAGTTAAACATGTTCACTCATTGAGAAACACTCACCCTTGACCTGTTGACTGAATCAAGGAATGAAAGCAGTCTTGGACTTGGATTTTTCTGAGCGAATCTTTCGGTAAATTCTTATGCTTCTGATAATCCCTGCTCGCAATCCACAGGACCGCAGAAATAACAACCCAGCGAGTCTGTTTGGACGGAAAGTCCTCAAGCTTGTTCACACATCCTCGATAAGTCGTTTACAAGTTGCGGTCAATTGTTCCAATGCACATAAGTAGATTCATAAATGTTTAATGTTGAATTGTGTCGGTGAATCGGGGCAGGCATTGATGGACTTTTGTCCGGACCGTGACACCCGCTCCCCGCAGTGCAGTCATTCGGGACGGTATCAAATGAAACTCGAACGCGTTGAACTGCGAGCGGCAGAAATCCTTAGATTTATGTTACGCCCGCCGCCCGCAAGGACGTGCAAAATGGGTCGAAAATATAAAACCCAACTGGTTTCTACATAGTCATGGCTGCCTGGCGTAATTTCTCTTATAAACTCTTATCACAGTTAACGTTACTTTTCTCGCCCGCCAGAGGCGAAGACGGCTCCCAAATGGATTTTTTTTCTGCGAGCTTTGATCAAACCCGTTGCGAAAACCTAATACTAATGAGGATACAGAAAAAATGTTTTATGTAATATCAAGGAGCTGTCATGTTGATGAAAGCCCCTTGATGTTATCAAGGAGGTTGAGTCTTGATGTACACACACCCAGGACCTAAAATATTAATTTCTGTGGTTGTCGAGCAACACGCCACAGCAAGTGACAGTATAAAAGTCAGTAAAATTTCTGACGAGGAATACACAGTTGCAGTACTGGAGAGGCCGCATGGTGGCTTAGTCCCACCTACTGAGTGAGCAGGCGGGAATTACCAGTACTGTACTGCTGGGGGAAGAATAATCTTTACGGTAAGAAATTCCTTGCAAAAAAATAAATTAAAAAAATCATCATCACATATCTAACGAGTTTCATCACTCTCACTTCCAGTTTAGCTTTGCTCACATCATTGTTGTTCTATTCACACGTATACATTAAATGCTGTAACAAAAACTTCTGTCAAAATGTCCAAGTCAAATCTAGATTTTAGTAGGAAAAAGTTTGATATTCTAGACACGTGTATTCCACAATTCAACAGAACTGCCAGTAACCCCCTTTTCTAAATCATCCACCAATGACTTTTTATCTGTTTTGATGTTGTTCCATCCCAGAAAGGACTATTTTTATTTCACATTAGAATAGACAGAACATTGCAACCATGGAGGGGGTGACTTGACTGCGTTTACTGGCTGGGGATATGCGTTGTTGAAGGTTAGCCATCCAGCTAAATAATACAATTTAAACTCTACTACTGGATAAAATACGGAAATTACTAACATGTACTTCCGGACGTTTCGAGTGACATCCATCAAACACTTGGACAAGAATCTGAATTGTTGGTGAACAGATAAATTTATTGATAACATACAAGTATTTTAATTATTCAATCCAGTTGTTCAGTACAGTCAAATTGTGCTTGGTGTTAAGTCAAAAGAAGACAAATGTGCCACTTTTCTGTCAGAGCATAGAAGTGCTCACATATATAAACAAACAGATCAGAACAGTCCTATTTCATCGCAAGCCCATCTTCTCAGAATCACAAAATTGAGGGCAGTTGGTGAATAATGTACATCTCAAACTCATTGTTATTTATATACATTATACATATACCTGTATTTCACTTCTCCCAATACAGTGAACTGTATCACTTATCTAGAATTTCTTACACCAGTTTCAGTTGACCCTGTGGTTCTATGAAACAACTAAAACTACAAAAGAATTATCAAATGTACAGTCCAACACCACAAAATACAGGGTAGATATTTTAAAACTCTTATACACGTAGATGTGTTGAAACATGGAGGTATAAAATCAACCTCCATGGTTGAAATCATGAGTGTGTTGGAGGCTGTGCCGGGGGTAGGATCATGAGTGTGTTGGAGGCTGTGCCAGGGGGAGGATCATGAGTGTGTTGGAGGCTGTGCCAGGGGGAGGATCATGAGTGTGTTGGAGGCTGTGCTGGGGGGAGGATCATGAGTGTGTTGGAGGCTGTGCCGGGGGGAGGATGTGCCCTCCCTTGCGCGAGAGCAGCCCGATCTCCTCCTTCAGAGCCTCGATCTCCTGAGCCTGCAGCTGCACCAGCTGGATGAGGCGCTGCCGCTCACGCATGTCGGCCCGCCGGTTGCCCTGGTACTCACCACCCTGAGGGGAGGGCACACGGTTAACAACTTTGCTTGTTTGTTTATTTAGAATCCTGGAGTCCTTGTTTACAATACAATACATGGCAATACAGTACAAATAGCAATACAGTACGAAGCAAATTACAATATCTTACATTACCTTACATCATAATTAACATAAAACGTGATATATCTACATCTGTCGGTGAAGGTTAGACATCCAGGTGATAAGATACGCCAAAAACAGTTACTCAAGCAACTGGATATGATTTTGGAAACGGTCAGACGTTTTGTCTTTACTTATTTGCATATCAATCAATGGTTTGTGCTTATAAACCAGCAATTCTCCTGCAGTCCTTTAGTGTCACTGACGAAAGGTAGTGGATGCTACCTGAAACGTCTGACCGTTTCCAAAATCATATCCAGTTGCTTGAGTAACTGTTTTTGGCGTATATCTACATCTAATCCTAATATACGTAATGATTAATACAAACAATAAATAGTGGAGAGGTCAAAGTAACTATCAGCTACCTTCCTATTGGGCGTGAGCTGTGCACTATTGAAGATATGGGAGATCATACAGACTAAGTGGCTCTTTGAATAATTGTACAAGCATGAATGAAAAGAGGTAGGAAGAAATATTCATCATCTATTGCAACAGAAGTCAGAATACAATTTTAGCAAGAATAAGAAAGGTAGGAACAAAGAAAGACGCGACGAACCAGATTTTTCTGCCGAGCGTCCAGGGCCGTCTCCAGTTCCTTCCTCTCCCCCAGCAGCAGGTTGAGCTGGTCCAGGAGCTGCGTGTTGTTTCTGGTCAGCTCCGTGATTCTGTCTCTCTCCATCTGGACTCTCTCCTGAAAGGGGTAACATAGATGTCAGATACAAAGGCCAGTATGGTTTGTAAGTATGAAAAATGGTACCTAAGATTCCAATGTCACATCCAAAAGACAATACATATGCAACTTCTGCTCTCTCATTGTAGTAAAGTGTGTTTGCATGTGTGTAGTTCTGATCTTACCCCCCACTTAGCTAAGTTGGCAGCAGACTTCAGCTCATTTGCTCTCAGCTTCTCCTTCAGCTCTTCAATGTTGCGGTTGACGCGCAGGGACTCCAGTCTCTCCAGGTCCACGATGCGCCCGAACTTCAGCATCATCATGGTGTGGCATTTCTCCTCCAGCTCCGCGATGATGGCCTCCATCTCCTTCCTGTCCTTCAGGAGCTGCACGTGCTGCTGCCGGTACTCCCTGCAACAGACACGGCATCAGCACAACGTCCCCACAACGTCCCCACAACGTCCCCACAACGTCCCCACAATGTCCCCACAACGTCCCCACAACGTCCCACCCAGCAACTTTCTCATAACTTCTCGGGAAACAAGGATTAGGTTCTTGGAACCACTCCAACAGCAAACCTCAAATCTATAACTAAACTCTTGGAACGATTCCAACAGAAAATCTCAAACAGTTGGAAACATTTACTGTAGTCGGGAGGTTTGTTCATAACTTAATGACAAAAGTCGTGTGTAATCCTGAAATGGACTTCACGGGTTTTTGATGTACCATCTGACCTGGCATTTGGATTTTTATTCATTACTTCCAGCTTATTACTATAACTTCAGGCTAAGGTTTTGTCCCAAAGCTCACTTGTATCTGTTCTTCTGGACTTTCTTCTCCTGCTGCAGTTCCTTGATCCTGTGCTGCAGGTTGCCCATAGCAGATGAGGTGAAGACCAGACAGGGGGACAAGTCGTTGGGCACGATGCCGTTGTACATGTGCTCCACCTGGTGCAGCCGCAGCGGCACCACCACGTCCAGCTCATTCAGCTTCTGCTGCTTCTCAAGCTGCCACAAACCAAATAAAACATGGAGTCATCACAGGAACACTGTCTAAAATATTTCCCAATTAAAAGATTGGCTTTTATTTATCCTTCCCTCCTTAGCCACAAGCAGTGCTGGAGTGTAGGTAACAGTATTGAGTTACAGGATACAAGGCAGCCCGCTGTTAAGGATGACATTTATGACTAGATTTACTTCTTCCTTCAGGGTGAACTTGAACTTTCAGCAGTGAGGTTACCTGGAAGGCCTCCAAGTCACCCTCTGCAGTCTTCAGAGCAGAGTCCATGATTCTGGCCTTCTTGGTCAGGGTTTCAAACTCCTTCTTCAGCACGTCTTGTGCTTTCTTCTCTTCCGCAAGGGCCTCCTCAATGTCCAGTCTTCGCTCCCGCAGCTGACACACGTTGTCAAACATTTCCTGCAGACACAAGGTGTGTGAGGAACACTGAAACATCTAACATGACGGAATCAAACAGGATTCTCTAAACCCAAAATTATGCTTTCACCCATTTTAACTGTTGTTCATGCATAAGGATAACATCTACCATCCCAATTCAACAAATTTTGGCAGCATTCCAAATCTTTCCAAGTCGGCCAATTTTCCTGAACCTGAACAGTTGCATGAAACGTAGACTTACTGGGTCGCATCCGGGTGGACAGACACTGTCATCCAGACCTCCCTCCTCACTGCCCTCCTCCTCACTGCTGGACCAGTCCGACTCATCATCAGAGTCATCACTGTCATCATCAGACCCTACACAGAACAACACAGATGTCCAATACGCATCAAGAAAGGGAAAATGTGTATCTTCTTCAGGATAAACCTTATAAGTCTGTAGATGTAGATGTCAAGGTGAGATCTCACCCTATCCAATTGCAGTACTTTATCACATGTACAATCATACGTAAACATGCCATGGAAGTGTCTACTGCATGATCTGGTTGCAACCTGTTCAAACTTGCTAGATTAGATCACAGGAAATAACAGGACCCAGGTGTAGTCATTGTGACTGAAGAGATACAATGTACATGGCTTTTAGAAAAGTATACCTACCCTCTTCGGATTCTGCTTTCTTTTTTGCTCTCTTGATTTTCTTCTTGAAAACTTTTGTCAGGAAATCAGCAAACTTGTTGTTGTCACCCAGAGAGGCCTGGAAAGTCGAGAGCAGCACTCTTTCCTTGTCCAGAAGTTTGTCGATGTCCTTCTTCTTGGCCTCCAGTTTGGCCTGGCATTCTGTCACCTGACAATCAACATGGTTACATGAATCTTGATTTTTCCTGAAGTCAAACTGCTTTCACTACTTCTCCTGAAGTCAAACTGCTTTCACTACTTCTCCTGAAGTCAAACTGCTTTCACTATTTCTCCTGAAGTCAAACTGCTTTCACTACTTCTCCTGAAGTCAAACTGCTTTCACTATTTCTCCTGAAGTCAAACTGCTTTCACTATTTCTCCTGAAGTCAAACTGCTTTCACTATTTCTCCTGAAGTCAAACTGCTTTCACTACTTCTCCTGAAGTCAAACTGCTTTCACTATTTCTCCTGAAGTCAAACTGCTTTCACTATTTCTCCTGAAGTCAAACTGCTTTCACTATTTCTCCTGAAGTCAAACTGCTTTCACTACTTCTCCTGAAGTCAAACTACTTTCACTATTTCGCTATTCCATGTGGTGGAATCAATGACCAATCTGCAGACATTCTCAGAATACCCATGAGAAATTCCCCTATACTGCATACCAATGACACAAGTGTCAAAAATCTATGTGTCCTAAACACATTTTGGTGAACATAGATGTACCAGTAGTATAACTCTGTGATTGCACATTGATTGATTACATGTTTACATGTATGTTTACTTGTAATGTCTGACACCTGATAAGATACAACAGATACAGCCTGTAAGCAAAGTTAGTGTGAGTGATCACACAATAAGAGTAATATTACATCAGCTCATGTTACATCCATGTACAACTTACTTTGACCTCCATGTCAGCCCTCTCTTGCTTCTTGTTGTTGACCTTGTCGGCGAGGACGTTCTCTCTCTTCTCAAACTCCTTGAGGAGGACGAGCTCCTCGAACAGCGTGACGTGCCGCAAGTCGGCCATCTTCTGCTCCACCTGCAGCTGCAGCTTCTCGTGGCAGAGCAGCTGCAGCTTGGCGTCAAACCTGCTCAGCAGGTCCCGCACCTCCTCCAGGTGTGTGTCCCTCCGGTACAGCAGCCTGCAGGAGCATGGCACCATTAGACCCCGATTTACACGAGGCAAAAAATCATTTGTCCCACGTCACGGCGCCACAGCGGCGCGTGTCGTAGGTCAGATTTTTTGAGCATATAAACAGGTCCGCCACCGACGCGCGGCGCTGCACCTCCAGGGTGCGCCACACAAATATCACCACACGTCTCCCAGGACAAATGATTTTTTTGCCCCGTGTAAATCGGGCCTTAGTAACAAATTGGCAGTAACATGGCACCATCAGAAATACTGTGTGTGTACACTTGCCACTAGAACACACCTACAGCTGTGTGTGTACACTTGCCACTAGAACACACATACAGCTGTGTGTGTACACTTGCCACTAGAACACACATACAGCTGTGTGTGTACACTTGCCACTAGAACACACCTATAACTGTCTGTATAAACTGTCCTGCAGGCTGACAGGGTGATAACTGACCTGATCTCCTCGGCGTTGCGCAGCTGGATTTCCAGCGGAGTGAGGTCCTCCTGGTTGTCCTGCCACTGACGCTCCTGTGCCGCCGCAGTCGTCGGGGAAACTTGTTTGACGCCTGACTCAGGAGGGGGGGAGGCTTGTGGTGCTGCCTCGGCCTGAGGAGAAAGATCCCACACACATATAACCTGTAAACTATAACCTGTGAACTATAACCTGTGAACTCATATTGACATGGCATGGACAGGCACACACATATAACCTGTGAACTCACATGGCATGGACAGGCACACACATATAACCTGTGAACTCACATGGCATGGACAGGCACACACATATAACCTGTGAACTCGTATTGACATGGCATGGACAGGCACACACATATAACCTGTGAACTCACATGGCAATGGACAGGCACACACATATAACCTGTGAACTCGTATTGACATGGCATGGACAGGACATTATAATACAATCCTGCGGAGTTTGGTATCACATCCATGCAGGATGTCTGGTTTGACCTCTAAGACCTTGGGTATATAGTGATTGGGATATAAGAAAACAGCTACATGTATGTCTGATATTGAATGGACAACAGAAGTAAGGCAGCTAGTAAAGTGACAAACCTGTTTCTCAGGAGCTTTTCCACCCCCTCCAAAGCCTCCAAACCCACCAAACCCGCCGCTGCTGTCCGTGCCCTTCAGAGCGGCAGCCTCCCGGGCAGCCAAGTCTTTCTTGAACCTCAGCAGAGAGGCTCTGTCATACTCCATTTGTCTGTGGGAAACATCAGCTTCAGTAACATGGCAGTAACATGGCAGTAACATGGCAGTAACAGGGCAGTAACATGGTAGTAACATGGCAGTAACATGGCAGTAACATGGCAGTAACATGGCACTCTTGAACCTCAGCAGAGAGGCTCTGTCATACTCCATTTGTCTGCGGGAAACACATCAGCTTCAGATCAGCTGCTGACAGGACTAAGCAATGGGTACAACCCAAACCTCATACAAAAGACAAAGGAGTCCAAGGAATAACAGAAACTCACTTTTCAGGCAGTTCATCTGGTCGTAGCTGCGGAACAGGCGGCAGACCCTTTCTCTTGCCAGGCGCCAGCTGGGACTGTAAGGCTTCCAGTGCAGACACATGCTGCTGGATCTGGGACAACAGGGGGGAAGACATCAGCACTCAGTGCCTCGTTTGTTTGTTTATTTGTTTGTTTGTTTGTTTGTTTGTTTGTTTGTTTGTTTGTTTGTTTGTTTGTTTCAGCCTTCGTTTATTCATGAAACACTTAAATCGGCCTGCTGGCCGCTTTTCATTGAGGTCATGAGGGAAGAGGTCAGGGTCAGACAAGATATAACAACATATGGTTACACAAGTGAAGTTCTATGAAGTCCATAAACATTATAGATGTACAAGTTCATATAGTATATCATTATTAATTACACATACATGATTCTTCAAAAATGCATGTGAGTAATCTGACAATATCTTGGCAGTTTTTGAACAAGATTACCCTGAACTTACCTCTTCTATCACACTGATTTTATCCTGTCTCAAAGCGAACACCCTCCGATTGAAGAGCTCCTTTTGGTGATGAATCTGAAAAGACAAGTAAATGGGAGGATGTGAATTAACAGACACAATGTATGTAGCACAGTATAAGCCAGGACTTTTCAAAATAGTGACTGTTTAATGGCTGATTTAGTATTATATTTCTAGAGTTTAATCTATTGCTATGCTATTCAGTGCAACATGATGAAATAATAGAAATGACCACCAGATCTGAAAGCCTACACTGATCTTCAAAACACACCTGTAAACAAAAAATTTTGAAATCAGCCAGCTAAAATTATTCCAGAGTTATGCAAGAAAAAATCCTACCAATCCTCTCAGGACAATGAGCTGGTTTCTCTTCTTCTCTGCGTTCATCCTCAGGTGTTCTGGCACAGTGTAGTCCTTAGCAGTCTTCAGTTTGACATCTCCCATGTTTTCCTGAGCATATTTGATATCTGCCAAGTCCTGTGGGTCCTCGTAGTTCTCATCAGGCTTGTTGCTAAGCAGAGCGTCCCACTGTAAGGATATTACAGGCTGTTAGAACAGAACGAGTCCCATTGTAAGGATGTTACAGGCTGTTAGAACAGAACGAGTCCCACTGTAAGGATATTACAGGCTGTTAGAACAGAGCAAGCCCCACTGTAAGGATATTTATTACAGGCTGTTAGAACAGAGCAAGCCCCACTGTAAGGATATTACAGGCTGTTAGAACAGAACGAGCCCCACTGTAAGGATGTTACAGGCTGTTAGAACAGAACGAGCCCCACTGTAAGGATGTTACAGGCTGTTAGAACAGAACGAGTCCCACTGTAAGGATATTACAGGCTGTTAGAACAGAACGAGTCCCACTGTAAGGATATTACAGGCTGTTAGAACAGAACGAGTCCCACTGTAAGGATATTACAGGCTGTTAGCACAGAACGAGTCCCACTGTAAGGATATTACAGGCTGTTAGAACAGAACGAGCCCCACTGTAAGGATATTACAGGCTGTTAGAACAGAACGAGTCCCACTGTAAGGATATTTATTACAGGCTGTTAGAACAGAACGAGTCCCACTGTAAGGATATTTATTACAGGCTGTTAGAACAGAACGAGCCCCACTGTAAGGATATTACAGGCTGTTAGAACAGAACGATTCCCACTGTAAGGATGTTACAGGCTGTTAGAACAGAACGAGTCCCACTGTAAGGATATTTATTACAGGCTGTTAGAACAGAACGAGTCCCACTGTAAGGATATTACAGGCTGTTAGAACAGAACGAGTCCCACTGTAAGGATGTTACAGGCTGTTAGAACAGAGCGAGCCCCACTGTAAGGATATTACAGGCTGTTAGAACAGAACGAGCCCCATTGTAAGGATGTTACAGGCTGTTAGAACAGAACGAGTCCCACTGTAAGGATGTTACAGGCTGTTAGAACAGAACGAGTCCCACTGTAAGGATGTTACAGGCTGTTAGAACAGAACGAGTCCCACTGTAAGGATATTACTGGCTGTTAGAACAGAACGAGTCCCACTGTAAGGATGTTACAGGCTGTTAGAACAGAACGAGTCCCACTGTAAGGATATTACTGGCTGTTAGAACAGAACGAGTCCCACTGTAAGGATGTTACAGGCTGTTAGAACAGAACGAGTCCCACTGTAAGGATATTACTGGCTGTTAGAACAGAACAAGTCCCACTGTAAGGATGTTACTGGGTCCCATTGGGTGATTGGAGACCCCAATACTTGATCTCACAAGAGGCGTAATGGTGTGCGAGTCGTACCTCCGTTTGTCTTTTCTCTCGCCTTTTCTTGGCAAGCTCAGACTTCCTCAGGGCCTTGGCAACTTTTTCTCCCAACCTGCCGGTCAGCTGGACTTGTCCCTTCTTGGGTACGGTCCCTGGTAAGCCCAGGCCGGTCTGGCTGGCCTCATCCTCGTCCTCACTTTCCTTTGCAACTGAAAAAATAAAGAGAATAAACATCAAAGCTTTGCATTCTGTTGTCACAAAGGAAGGTCATGAGTAATGGTAATGCTAGGCATGGGAGATAACACACAAAATGTTTCCCATCATAACATTAACAGAGTAAAACTAGAACCAGACCTGAACACCTGCTTCACTTCTATTCTACACGGCACTAGCTGTCCTGACTGCAGATCTTTGATGGAGTACTAGTCGGTAGCTAGCTATCCTGACAACAGACCTTTGATGGAGTAGTCGGTAGCTAGCTGTCCTGACAACAGACCTTTGATGGAGTAGTCGGTTGCTTCACTTCTATTCTACACGGCGCTAGCTATCCTGACTACACACCTTTGATGGAGTAGTCGGTTGACTCCCGGGTGCTCCCGAACTCGCCGGGTTCCACCACGGAGGACTGTCGCTGCTCCATCTCCCTCCGCAGCTGGTAGTACTCCTCCGACAGCTTTCCCAGCCGGAATGTGGACACCAGGTGACCCGTCTCAAAGCTGTGCACGACCAGCCGTTCCGACATCAAGATGTCCTTAAACCTAGAAGAACGACCCATGTGATCATTAGTACAGCATGCTGTTTGGCATCACTTGATGTGCAGCAGCTGAATGGGAAAAGGTGCACAGGTGTTGTAAGCATTTCTAAGGTGAGAAATACCACAACATGTAATATGAGTTCACAGAATTTTCTTCAGTTTTGACTGCAGTGTATTGCAATTGGCACTTGCTGACCTTACCTGGCTTTCAGCTTGTGCAGTGCCAGTGCCTTGCCTGGCTTTCAGCTTGTGCAGTGCCAGTGCCTTACCTGGCTTTCAGCTTGTGCAGTGCCAGTGCCTTACCTGGCCTTCAGCTTGTGCAGTGCCAGTGTCTTACCTGGCCTTCAGCTTGTGCAGTGCCAGCACCTTACCTGGCCTTCAGCTTGTGCAGTGCCAGTGCCTTGCCTGGCTTTCAGCTTGTGCAGTGCCAGTGCCTTACCTGGCCTTCAGCTTGTGCAGTGCCAGTGTCTTACCTGGCCTTCAGCTTGTGCAGTGCCAGCACCTTACCTGGCCTTCAGCTTGTGCAGTGCCAGTGTCTTACCTGGCCTTCAGCTTGTGCAGTGCCAGTGCCTTACCTGGCTTTCAGCTTGTGCAGTGCCAGTGCCTTACCTGGCTGTCAGCTTGTGCAGTG
This sequence comes from Branchiostoma floridae x Branchiostoma japonicum, assembly GCA_013266295.2. NCBI lineage: Eukaryota > Metazoa > Chordata > Leptocardii > Amphioxiformes > Branchiostomatidae > Branchiostoma > Branchiostoma floridae x Branchiostoma japonicum. The sequence goes on along the minus strand of CM023840.1, from coordinate 30,322,005 downwards.
CCAGCGCCTTACCTGGCTTTCAGCTTGTGCAGTGCCAGTGCCTTATTATATAATTACCTGGCTTTCAGCTTGTGCAGTGCCAGTGCCTTACCTGGCTTTCAGCTTGTGCAGTGCCAGCGAGTGCTTCTCCTTCTCCCAGTCAAGCTCGCGATGGACCAGCTGCAGCCTCTCCAGGGTCACCTGCTCCATCTCTGTCCGGTTCTCAGGATCCAGCTCAAATTCCTGGACACACAAGCAGCACATTAGATCAATGACATATAACTGCGGGTAGGACATCTTATGCTTCAAAAATTAAAAAAAAAAAAAGTACAATGATCTCTCTTCTGTAAAATATAATGTTCACCACATTCAACTTGCAATGTCCTGATAGATATTTGTGAAAGTTGACATTTCTGACCCACAGATGTCTAATGATAACCTATGAACCTTAAACCAGACAGTGAGTGTGTGAGTGATAGAGAGACGCACCACTCGGTCCAGCTGGGCGTGTCCTGGAAGCTCTTGGTTCTGTTCTATCAGCTTGTGGAATTTACGCCGTAACTGGTTGATGGCTTTTCTGGTTTTCTGTTTCTGCTCTTCAGCCAGACGCATCATCTTGTCGTGCTCTGCCTTCTGCTTGGCATCTTCAATGCTAGGAAAGTACCGAATAACCAGGTCAGAAACAGTGATGTGTTACACAGAAGTCCTCCCTACACCTTTTCTGCCAATCTTCTACAGGCTGCTTCAGACAGGTTTAAGCCATCCAATAGGTCAGACGGTTTAGACTACAATTCAAGTCCCTAATAACAAGATGGTACAAACCTCTAATGGTACAAACCTGTAATGGTACAAACCTGTAATGGTCCTCACTATAACAAGATGGTACAAACCTGTAATGGTCCTCGCTTTCAATATCTTCCACCCTTCTGATGGCCTCTTCATCCTTCCACTGGAATGAAAACAACAAATGGTCGATTGCAAACTGTTGGTAATAATATATTATTTGGTGATTCTAAAATCTAGTCTTTTTGCAAGAAAAATAATTCAATTTTTTTTGTTTAATTTGCTTTACGTTTATAGGTAACTGCGATATCTATTTGCTGTCCACCAATCTTAAGCTTGAATTGTTCAAGATTCTTGAAATAGGTACACAGTCTAAAGGAGTCAATTACTAAAATCTAAAATGTGCTGCTAACTGTTTGCTATTCCTTTATACCACACACTGACTTCCTACCTTTTAGCTGAAGGAAGCCTCGTCCAAATTGATATGTGCTCACCTTAGCTGACGGCACCTTGGCCCGCTCCTCTGCCCTGGACCTGTCAATCTCTTCTTGAGACAAGATCTTGAAGGCGAAAACGTTTCCATCTGCGCCTGCCGTGAAGAGGAACTGGTCATCGAAGCTGGTGGCGATTTGTGTGATGCTGCCGGCGTGAGAGTCGTGGATGCTGTACTGCCAGTACGCCCCAAACTCCGCAGCGATGTCCCGCGAGTCCCAGTCCTGTTCACCCTCCAGCGGGTGGATTCGCACGCTCCCGCTCTCCAAACCCAGCAGCACCTGCCGCTTGCTACAGCTGGGACACAACAATGTACAATCAACAAACATATCAAAGCCTTATTAATAACTTATCGAAGTACTGTATCTGAAGTGGAACAGGAGCTACACCTGTACATGCTCACCTGAGGGAGGCACAGGTGAACTATACCTGTACATGCTCACCTGAGGGAGCTACAGGTGACGGGTAACTACACCTGTAGATGCTCACCTGAGAGAGATACAGGTGATGGGTAACTACACCTGTACATGCTCACCTGAGAGAGATACAGGTGATGGGTAACTACACCTGTAGATGCTCACCTGAGAGAGATACAGGTGACGGGTAACTACACCTGTACATGCTCACCTGAGGGAGATACAGGTGATGGGTAACTACACCTGTAGATGCTCACCTGAGAGAGATACAGGTGACGGGTAACTACACCTGTACATGCTCACCTGAGGGAGATACAGGTGATGGGTAACTACACCTGTACATGCTCACCTGAGGGAGCTACAGGTGATGGGTAACTACACCTGTAGATGTTCACCTGAGGGAGATACAGGTGACGGGTAACTACACCTGTACATGCTCACCTGAGGGAGCTACAGGTGATGGGTAACTACACCTGTAGATGTTCACCTGAGGGAGATACAGGTGATGGGTAACTACACCTGTACATGCTCACCTGCGGGAGCTACAGGTGATGGGAAACTACACCTGTACATGCTCACCTGAGAGAGATACAGGTGATGGGTACATCGTCTGTCTCCAGCATGGGGACCGCCCTGCTGGGTTTGACAGCCTCGATCTCCTCTGCACCGTCCGGCAGCTTGCACTCGTACAGGTACCCCGCATCAAACTCACCCTGAAGCATCAAATACCCATCAAATCAGAACATCTGTCATGCTGAATATGTACACAAAATATCACATCATTCTGCATCTTTCTTATCATTTCAAAAGACATCAGTTTCGTGAAGAGAAAGAGAGAGAACAAAATGTACAAAGTAAGTATCAAACCATGAGACTAACCATGGAGAGCCAGACGGTTCCGGGCGGCCCGTGGTAGAAGCCCTGCAGAATGGGGCTGGGCACAGGCGGGATGTACATGGGCGTCTCCAGCTCAATCTCACCTTCCTCAACTGGACAAGAAACAGCAGGGACAACATTACATGAGAACACCATTAGCACAAGGATAGTACTGTTAGATACATGGATAACAGTTTATTTGCAAGTTCATGCCCAAGGGCTAATTGCATCATGAAACAATGTATAAAAACAGTATACAGACAATGCAAGCTAACAATGGTGACAAGTGGAACAGCTGACTATTCCTTAGACATTCCTTAGACATTCCTTAGACATTCCTTAGACATTCCTTAGACATTCCTTAGCCATTCCTTACCTTCTTCTTCATCATCCTCCAGGCCCTGCTGCTCCTTGATCTTCCTCCTGCGTTCTCTCTCCTTCTTTCTCTGCTCCCTCTCCGCCTCCTTCCTGACACGTTCTTCTTCCCTCTGGCAAAAAAGGAAAAAAAACACTCAAACAAAGCAATGCACAATCATGTAGCTATGCTGACATAAATACAAGATTAGTCCAATGTAATGAAAACAGTCAAAAGCAATGAAAACAGTCAAAAGCAATGAAAACAGTCAAAAGTAATGAAAACAGACAAAAGCAATGAAAACAGACAAAAGCAATGAAAACAGTCAAAAGCAATGAAAACAGTCAAAAGCAATGAAAACAGTCAAAAGCAATGAAAACAGTCAAAAGCAATGAAAACAACATGTCTTTACAAAAGCAATTTAGGTTACTAGCTTACCCGTAGCTCTGACTTGATGCTTTTGAACGTGAAGCCTCGCATGTCGAGGCCTTCAATCTTGAAGGATGTTGCTGTGTCGATTGTCCCTGGCTCTGGGGCAGCTAACTCCACAACAGTGCCAGTGGTGCAGCACACCAGCAGCTTCTGGGGACCCTGTGGTAGCCACAAGGAGCAGTGAGGAACATGGAGTGAGCATGGAAATGATATACCATCATGAACTTATTGTGGCACGCACAGATCTGACATATAACTTACCGCACATGTTGGTTTTAAGTTTTGATGATAAAGTAAGATGAAGTTTCCTCATCATAAAAGATTGTTTGAAAAGTAAATAATTGAAGAGCTGACCAGGAGTGTTCAACAATAATATTATTGATTCAGCTGGTGTGTTACGCCAAAGGGCGGTTATACCGGCTATACAGATACAGAAGCTGGTGTGTTACGCCGAAGGGCGGTTATACCGGCTATACAGATACAGAAGCTGGTGTGTTACGCCGAAGGGCGGTTATACCGGCTATACAGATACAGAAGCTGGTGTGTTACGCCGAAGGGCCGTTATACCGGCTATACAGATACAGATACAGATTCAGTGCATCAAAATATGTGGAAACTTCAGAAGGCAAAGTATTGACCAATCAGACTAATTGTGGGCGCTGCCAGTGAATGTATTTTTCGCTGTCACTATAATAGTAAAACCCACTGTACTGACAGGATACTTGGTTTGTGCATAGAGAGTTACACCGGCTGAACTGACCTCTGACTCAGGGGACCACTCAATACAGGACACGGGTCCTGGTACATCCACAAAGCCGATGGGCTCGTACTTTTCTCCCACGGTTAGGAAGAAAATGGTTTTGTCTTCACCCTGCAAAACAACATAGTCATGATTGTTGGGACGACAAGGATTCAGACAAATCTAACATTATGAGATAGTAAAGCTTCTTGAACAGAAAATTGGAGTATGAAAAAGTAGGAACTTGACATCTTCAATAGTAGACACCTAAACACATGGACTGTGAAGAACTCACCCCAGTGGCCAGCATTTTCCCCTTGCTATCCAGGGCCAGGGCGGTAACAGTCCCTGCATGTGGTTTGAATGCCTGCTGAAGAGAGATTTCAGTGGGAGCCTCTCCACTGTTGTTTCCATCAGCCTGAGGCTTCTTTGCAACCGTCAGAACGCGCACCACTCCGTCAGTGAAGCCAGCGATCAGAGTAGAGCCCTCCGGATCCACCTGGAGGGACATGCGGCCTTAGTGAGGGACGAGCTACGTCTGGCTAGCAGGTCATGCCCAAAGCAGACAATCATAACCTTACTGTTATTACTTGTAGCTTATTACGGGTGGAATGGTCTAAGGAAGGGACCTTGCATTGTACATTTCTGAATCAATGATGACAGATTAAGAACTGAAGACCCTGTGGACCCTAGAAGGCAGCTCTCACTCAGTTAGACAAATTTCTGAGTTTTTCAAATGTGGGAGTGGTAGAACTTACCAGGAGAGGCGCCCAACAAAGCGCTGAGCCTCCGGCAGTGTACTTGGCAGTACACAGGGGCAGCTTAGCTGCATGGTCATACACATGCACACGGCCTGCAGGAGAGAAAGTAGCAATAGTTACATACATGTATGTCTACAGAGAGGAACAGACTTAGCTGGTGGTTCCCAGTGTAGCACCTCTGCTGCAGGATTTGCAGGGGGAAAAGGACAACTCCTAATATTTACAAAAATACAGTTACTTTCTGCCCAAGAAGTCGTCCCACTGTCCATCTACTCTACAACAATATGAACAGGTAAGAACACCCACTGTCCGATCCAATGGTGGCAAACAGGTGAGTGTTGGGAGAGGCTGCCAGCCCTGACACCTTCCCAGCATGGTAGTGATACAGCTGCTCCGGAGCTTTGGTCTGTACACAGGAACATCAGTACATTAGGAACTGGGTGGGGACAAACTGTAGGAGCAGTAATGGTACGCACAGGATATTGTGGTCCAGATATACACACTGTCATTCCTTTTTGTGGTAAGATTGTAAGCCTTCTTAGCATTAGCATTAAACAGATTCACACATTTTAGCCATCCTTGTGGTTAGAACAATGGAACATTGATGTGCAGCATACCGTGTGGGAAAAGGAGAGGTCCAGCTTCCAGATCCCTCCATTGGCATCCTGGGGTAAACAATAATGTCAAGGTTAATATTAGGTTTAACATATAAAGACTGTCTACCCATCCCATCCCTGAGGTTCACACTATAGTACCACAAGTTTGTCCAGCCATAACTCAGTACGCTGACTACGGTGGACTGACCTGAGCATACCACATGGTGGACTGTTCCGGGTCCACAGACTTGGTCATGGACTTGAGGTGGACTCCGCTGCCCACCTCCAGCTCATTCATGGGCTCCATCTCAAACAGTCCCGTATCGTCCACTGTGTCTGCTGTGTCCACCGTCTCAAAGTCCCATACCTGTAGGAACGGCCAGTCCAAAATGTTACATACATGTACTAGGAACGGCCAGGACCAGTCCACAATGTTACATAGGAGCGGCCAGGACCAGTCCAAAATGTTACATAGGAACGGCCAGGACCAGCCCACAATGTTACATAGGAATGGCCAGGACCAGTCCAAAATGTTACATAGGAACGGCCAGGACCAGTCCAAAATGTTACATAGGAACGGCCAGGACCAGTCCAAAATGTTAGATTCGAAGGAACATCTCCTGACAAATGTTTCCACCCTGTGCAATTGATTTAATCCATGGTAAGCATAGCATCAATACTAGCAGATACTCATACAGATACATGTTTGTACCTGAAACTAAATATTAGAGCTAAAGAAGGCCTACTAGTAGTTCTCTATAGAAGCACAACTTTTTTCTCTGTTACCAAACTTAGCTATTACTGTCACTTAATGAAAACATGCAGGACCATGTCCAGGTCAATCAAAGTAGAAAAAAACACTGGAGATAGCGCATTAAGAAAGGAATAGTCTGTGCAGTGTGGAGATAGAGCATTAAGAAAGGAATAGTGTGTGCAGTGTAGTAACGCTGACCCTGACACAGCCGTCCGCTCCGATGGTGATGAGCTCTCCCTCATCCATAACGAGCTGCTCCACCTCGCCCTGGTGACACGGCTTCTTCCCCTTCCGCACGATCTCCACCTTAATCAGACCCCCCTCCCACAGCAGCAGGTTCCCCCACTCCGTGCCAGACAGGACCTGCAGGGCAAGATTGGTCATCAGGTTAGGTTCACACACAAACACCAGTAACAAGCTGTAACACACAGGACACCAGTAACACGCTGTAACACACAGGAACACCAGTAACAAGCTGTAACACACAGGAACACCAGTAACAAGCTGTAACACACAGGAACACCAGTAACAACATGCACAACTTCAGTCATGTTCTGTTCACAAAACATGCACAACTTCAGGCATGTTCTGTTCACACAACATGCACAGAGCAATAAATGTTACAAAGATGTTTATGGTGGTGAATCCTGGCATAACAGCTGTTTCATACACAAAAATAACACCTGTAAAAAGAGCCAGGACTACTCACCTTGCCATCAGGCAGCTCCACGTAGCCTTCTATGTCTGAGATGGCCGTCTTGCCAAACCTTCCCAACTCTCCTTGCAGCTTCAAACCGGTGAAAGTCCTGGCCATCTTCCAAAATCTATAAATACAGTAAGAAAAGTGTCAGTTTCTACAATTCTACAACAACGTTACACATCTTTCCAACATCATTTCAACAATAATCAATTTATACTTTATATAGTCTATGGTTACATTGAATAAACCAATGTAGATCAGACTGAGTCTTGAAGTCCTACCTGACATGGCCAATACCACTGGAGGTGAGGAAGCCCTCGTTTTCTGGGGAGAAAGTCACCCTGAAGACGTCCTGGCCAAAGGCCTTTGACCTGAGCACGATCTGCTCGTTTTTCCAGTCCCAGATGGTGAGCATGAAGTCGGGGTAGCTGCCCACGGACGCCAGAAGGTCGCCGCTGGGGTTGAAGTCGACGAAGGCGTAGGCTTCCGCCGTGCCCGCCCGCATGATGCGGTACAGCTTCATGGACGGCCACTCGTAAATGTTGATGTTGGGCTGGTCGCCTTTCTCCGCAACCGCAAAGTACTTCTGGCTGGGGTGCACCTGTGTGAGAAATAGTTACATATGAGCCAATAAAACAACCCACGGATACAGTGTTATGATAGTAAAACAGAAGTACCACAAAACTACCTCTTAGTATTCCTTCCATACTTTTCTTCAACCAAGCACAAGGAAACTAAACATACTTATGGTAGTCTATGTTCTGGTTGTTTTGAAAGATGTTAAAGACCTTTTTTTCAGGCACATTAAGAGATTGAAAGCCTTACCGTTAATGCACCAACCCCCCTGCCACTGGTGCTGTGTAAGTACTTCTGTTCCCCCGACTCCAGACCCAAAACCTCCACCGCATTTCCCGCAATAAACACGACTGTGTCCTTATCCACAAGGTGCAGGTTGGAGCGACGCTGGCAGTCATAGCCAAACGAGTGACTGTAATGCTTATTAAGGAAATTGACTTTCATTTACACTGCAATATTATCCATCATTTGTGTACAGTAAATTATTTTAAGGCTGTATCATGAAACTTACTTGATAACCCTTTCTTTCAGATGCTACATCTGTAGCTGCCAACAGCCCACGTTTGGACTGTTCTCTCTAATCTAGTTCCAACCTCATTCCAGACAAGCTAATTACTATAAATTGAGAAACATTCACGTTTGCATGTTCCACAGAAAGGATACTGTAACTCCATCAAGTTGAGTGGAATTCCGGAGTCTGGTGTCACGTGTGGTTTAGACACGAGCTCTCCATACTTGTAGAAGAAGTTTGCAGGCATGCCACCCTCCGTGCCCTCAGTAACGTCCCCCGTTACAGGTGTGGCTCCCTGCTCCTGGCCTGCTTCTTCAGCACCTGCTGGGGATAAGAAAGGTCAGCACATTAGATGTACATACACATCACATAAAGTACGTGAACAGAATAAGTGGCAAAAAAGTAGTGGAGATGCATAAGATTCTGGAAATGACAGGAATATGCCAAAGAGGATAAAAGAGGCAAACTTTGATGCCATATTTGACTGCAAAAAGGCATACTTTGATTACTTTGATGCCATATTTGACTGGTGTAAGCTAAACTCATTTCACTATAAGTAGTCTATATACTAAATCATTCCACTGCCCTTACCAGCGGCTACATCATCCTTGGGTTTGTCAGCAGCTTCTGGCTGTTCCTGCTGCTCACTGCTGTCTTTTGCTGCTTCCTCTGGTGCAGCTTGCTGTTCACTGCTGCTTCCTGCAGTCTCTTCAGGCTGTGCTTGCTGTTCACTGGTGTCTTCTGATGTCTTCCCTGGCTGTGCTTGCTGTTCACTAGCCTCTGCAGGTGTGACCTCTGGCTGTGCCTGCTGTTCACTAGCCTCTGCAGATGTGACCTCTGGCTGTTTCTCTTGGTCAGCAGCCTCCTTCCCAGCAGTGTCGTCGGACGGCTGTGAGGGCTGTTCAGTGGCATCTGCAGCTGCTGTCTCTGGCTGTTCACTGCTGTCCCCTTGCTGTTCCTGAGTGCTTTCTTCAGCAGCAGGTTGAGGCACAGCTGTGTCAGCGTCAGGCTGTGGCTGCTGGCTGTCCCCTGTCACGTCATCACCTGTTGTGGGGACATTTTCAGACGCTTCTGTGGCTCCCTCCGCTGCTCCCTGCGCCGTGTCTGCAGCAGCTTGGTCCTCGGGCTGTCCAGGCTCTGAACGGAAAAACCAACAATAAGGCACTTATTGGTAAGTAAGGCAATTCTAATGTAATTTTCCCTTTGCAAGGCAGGGGTGGGCAGGCCAAACAATTTTTAAGCTGTATGCGTGCCCAAACCCTGACAACATATGCAATACTTAAGAACATAACTATAGAAACAAGAAACACAGAGTGCGCTTATCAGGTTAACAGTAGCGGTTTCTGCAGTGCATCAGGTTAACAGTAGCAGTTTCTGCAGTGCTGCCAAATCACCAAAAGTCTGAGCAGTTTTCAGAAAACAAATCATACTTGCTGACCTTCGACCCACTGGATGTCTTCCCCAGCTTGTTGTTGTTGTTGTTGTCCGCTCTCTGCAGGCGGGCTGGACTCCTCTGTGATACATGAAAGTAGAGGATCAGTATGTAGCATAAGATGTTTCATCATGCATGTCAAAATTGATCATGCAAAGGTAGTAATGCAAGGGGCACAAATATCCATAATCAATACAAATTGTGTACAGCATATATACTTGCAATGCAGTACATAGAACAGTACAGATGTTATCATGTTCCATTTCAGAACTATTCAAGGTTAGCATGTTTGGATTACATACGAGTAACAACGAGTAAAACTAACCATTTGGTACAGGAGCCTCGGCTCCATTTGGGGAGGATTCTGCCGGAGCTGCTTCCTGTGTGCCAGGCTCTGGAATGAAAAGTTTGCTTAGTATTGAAGTGTTTTTTCTAAAGTACACGTACTGTATACATAAAACTTTCAACAAAATATCACATACAGATCTTCCAAGAACATGAAAATTTATCACTTACAGCACACATCAACTTACCATCTGCAGTAGCAGCCTGTTCTTCATTTGGGGCAGAATCTGGATTTGTGACGTCATCAGTTGGAGGAGCAGCTGTGTCCTGTTGGTTTGATTCTGAAATACATGGAAGATGTGTGTTATACAGAACTTTATTGCACGACAGTTGTACACGGTACAATGCATGGCAAAGACTATTGAACATAGTTTAGAAATGTGTTTGATGATGTGTGTTTGATGATGTGTGTTTGATGATGTCTGTTTGATGATGTGTGTTTGATGATGTGTGTTTGATGATGTGTGTTTGATGATGCGTGTTTGATGATGATGATGACAAGTGTTTGATCAGTACGGATATCAACCAGAGCTTTTACTTCAGCACTAAACATGCAACACCAAGGGAAGATTAGGTATGGGAGAGGGGAGATAAACTGCAGATATCAGAGGCTTGAATGTCTCAAAAATCTTTGTATTGGGGAAAATTGCTGAGAACTGGGAAGAAGGTGCTGTTACTTGTAAGAGTAACAGGCAGTGGTAACTATGGTCATGCACTTGCGGTAATGTTGAAAATTAATATGGCTTGTTGTGCTTATGTATAACATTTATATATAAGGGCTGCGTTTTTGTGACATTATAGTGTTGAGGAAGGTGGAAATCCATGATAGCTGGTGATGAAGGGCAATGGTGCAGGGGTGCAGGGGTGCAGGGCAATGTGCAGGGGTGCAGGGCAATGTGCAGGGGTGCTTGGACTATTTAATTTTGAGAGGGATTTTAAGACACCTTTTTATACCATATGAAGACTAGTGCAACTACCATTGAAGAAGTGACAGATAACAGAATATTGCACCAGGTACCTGGGTTGACCATGTGATTTATGCTTCATGCAACATGCTTATATTATAACCATGCAAAAATCAGTTTATTACACGAGGGAGAATTAGTGTGCAGAAGTGCAGGGCATGCAGATTGTGGTGCTGCTGATTGGGTGCAGTGATTAGTGCATATTCAGCTCCATATGTGCAGAGATTGGCTATCCAGTATATCCTACCAGCAGGAACGCTTGCTACTTCCAACTTCTCACGGTGGATGTCAGGAGAGTCGGAAGTCATCTGCTGCTCGACTGGAGTTCCATTCTTGTCGTCCTGGGTGCTGGGAGCCCCAGGCTTGTTCTCCTGGGTGCTGGGAGCCCCAGGCTTGTTCTCCTGGGTGCTGGGAGCCCCAGGCTTGTTCTCCTGGGTGCTGGGAGCCCCAGGCTTGTTCTCCTGGGTGCTGGGAGCCCCAGGCTTGTTCTCCTGGGTGCTGGGAGCCCCAGGCTTGTTCTCCTGGGTGCTGGGAGCCCCAGGCTTGTTCTCCTGGGGGTTGGGAGCCCCAGGCTTGTTCTCCTGGGGGCTGGGAGCCCCAGGCTTGTTCTCCTGGGTGCTGGGAACTGCAGGACCTTCTTCCTTCCCAGATGCATCAGCGTTCCCATCTGCTGGGATGCCGGCCTGGTCTGACTCTCCTGTTGGCTGCGACATGGCAGCCATTGCTCTTGTATCCTGCTTACCAGAGCTACTCGCGGTGTCATCGTTCTCTGATTTTCTCTCTGCAGCAGGTACCGCTGCTCCACCTTCTGCAGCAGTATCATCTTCATGGATAGCGTAGGTATCGTTGGTATCTTTGTTGATAACATGGGTGTGATGACGTGTACCTTCTGGACCTTTGTCAGCAGTACCATCAGAACCTTTGGATGCCATGCCGTTTACAGTGTGTGTTTCACCAGTGTTTGTGTCTGCAGACTGAGCCTGAGCATCACTCCTCTGCTCACTTCCTTCACCAGGACCACCACTCTCCGGCATCTTTAAATCAGCACTAGGACCAGAAGGGCTTTTGTCTGTAGACATTTCCTCGCCTCCCTCTAGAACGAACCGACGTAGCGCCTCTTCCTTCAGATGTTGAGTTGCTTCCTGCAGATTTTTAGACTTGCGTACCGGCACACTGTCTGCCTTACCAGAGGCAGCACTAGCCTCAGACTGACCTGAATCAGGGTCCACTGATTGGTGGGTAAAAAGGGTGACAATTCAACTTCAACAATCTCCCAAAGTCAGCTAACTAGTAGGGAAAATTTCCCCTTTCAGGCAAAATACATACAGGTATCTATGTGCTAGTGAGGCAAAATTAATCTGGCTGACTGGGAGGAGTATGTTTCACCTCAAAAGTTATTCTCGCAATCTGTATCCTTTGTGACTTTCCTACCAAATGCTTCACCTGAAATTGATGCACCACCTGCACTGAGAAATGACATACCTTATTCCATCTGCTGTGAATCAACTGCCAGCAGTTTGGTTTGAAAACGAGAGTTCTGATCAGTAAATATCTGCTCTTGGCAGTAGACTATACTTGAGAGTGAAGTTGAGACATATGCATATATGTGAGAAAGTTCATAACCACCATGATTTCACGTTTGAAAGCAGCTGTTTGAATGGTATTCATGCAGAAGATACGCCAGGCAAAGATGGAAAAGTCCTCGAAATAACGTAGATATTAACGTTGTTATCAGTTTCAGTAACAACAATAAGCGAGGCCGAAGTGATAGTGCATGTGATCTTTGGTTAACACACTGCGGTAGATAACTATAATCTACATGTTTAACAAAGTGGATACGATCTGTGATTTCTATTTGGATCGCGATTTTTCTGTGTAAACTGACAAGGTAGTCTGCTACTGTGTTTTTCTGCATATTCTATGGTACCACGTGGAATCCTTGCACATTGGGAAAGCACAATCCATCCTATTTGAACCCTGGTGATTACTGCTTCAAAAGTCAGTAACTCGTATTTACTCAACAATCGTGTAGGCAGGTGTGACGGCCCTTACCTGCTGTAGTGTCCGCTGCAGTCTCTTCGCTGTCCGCCATCTTGCGTTTCTCAACAGACTGGTTACTATGGCGTCTGGACGAGACCATTCATACGTGGGGGTGGGCAATGTCATGCAGTCTCGTACCCAGAGTCACGTCGTTCATTCTCGTACCCAGGCACCTTGAGACCGCACCAACCATCTAGTGCGCTCAGGGTTACCGTCTTGGAAACAACTCACTTTGGGTGTCATTCATTTCCACCTGTTATGGTGCTTTAGACTAGAACTACTGCTATACTGTTGTTGTGCACATCAACTATTGGCATGTTAATATTGTTATGGCAAAACTTTATCACTCCAAAGGAAATCTCCCATTAAACATTAAAACAATAAAGAAACAACAACACGCCATATTCAGACCTAAAAAGACATTCTTTATTGATGGTCTGTGTAAGATTGTGTGATGGCATTCACTCTTTACACTAACATGAGGTTATAAACCCAGGTCTCCAACAAGACATGGCTTTTCAGAACTGATAACATTTGTGTGATCTAACACCCTGAGCACATGCACACATGAATGAACACTGCAAGGGACTGCAGCATGGTCAGAGGGAAGATCAACATTGAATTTAAAAACACAACTAGTGGCAGTACAGTACAATGTTAAAAATAGATGCAGTTCTGAATTAACAAACACATTAAAAACATAAAATGCATGTCTGAATATGCAGGCAATGTCTAGAGTAAATAACATTACTCTGAAAATTATAAGATACACTAAATCAAAACTTGTAGGGTAATGGGTAACAGATTTGGTACACACTCACACTGTGAAAAGAATGATGCTTATTTATAGCAGGTTAGTAGTATGATGAAAACATACACAAGTTCACCATCAACTTTCTCATACTGCATTCTTAGTTCCTGACCTGTGCCAAACATCAATAAAGTACATCTTTCCTCAAACATGCACATTAACTTTGCACTAAAATATCACACACCTGGATTCAAACTAGTTCACTAAACAAAGTTCATAATATCTTGAGTGTCTTTAATTTTGTGGTCCTTGTTTTTTACAATAGAGAAGACAAAACGAAAAGCTGATATGGTGGAAAGCTGATATCTATACAGTGAAGAGAGTTCTGAAACCATACAATGAACACTTTCATGTTTGTCATTGATGTCAAGGCTTTTTTCTTGGGTGACATAGCAATCAGCAAATATGGGTTAGATTTTCTTAGATAAATTTTTTTCCTATATGTATATACTTGGATATTGAGGAGTTATACATTCCACAACTCTGAGCTACTGTAGCACACAGGGCCGTGGAAGATCAGTGAGGCAGAGATGTTTCTCAACTCTTCCTGTGTGCTTGTTGACGTGTAATTTTGGTTGCAACTGCAACCCTGTGAAGTATTGTGTCCCGAAAGAAACACTGTTGTGTTTTAGTCTTGAAGAAGAATGAACTTTTCTTCAGAATAGGGAATCATACCGCTGCACTTCACTGTATCTCTGGAGGATATCGTACGACTTTACTGGTCTGGCTGCTTTAACATTGACTTTCGTGACCATTGAAGACAGGCCAGGTTCTACCGTTACTCAAAAGCATTTTGGATGACGTAACTGCTACTCCCATGCATTACAATTTGGTAAGGTAGCCTTCAAAAAATTGTAACTGCATATCTAATGAGCAAGACACAATATATATCGTACATATGCACAACTGGTATGAATGGTGGGTATGCTGGTTTGGGCAGCTCAAAACATACAATTTACAGTAAAGTAAGAAAAAAGCTAGTACAAGTCACTAATAACTACAAATCTATATAAACTATTCTGAATGGTTTGAAGAATTATTAACATCCAAATATTGATGGCAATTCTTCTTGTACAACATAGTCAGCTACTATACCTGTCAGATAAACTTCCTTGAATTCTTTACATGCATGTCAACACATCTACCAATAAATACAAGAAATGCGGATGGTAAAAAAGGTATAACCAATCAACAGAGGCATCGTCTCGTATTGACAAATGCCTAATCCATGCATATAATAGTGACACTTTCAGCACTTGTTACTTCTTGATACCTACTGGTGAGTTAGAAGAATGTTTCTGTGCAAACCATTCACCCAGTTTGTTACTACTGACGAAGCTTCTAAGTTGTCTACCACCATGTCCTTGTTCTAATGGCACTAATAACTAAAACAGTAGCAGAACCAGAAGACTGGATCAGTAGTATGTCTCCCGTTCTACGAAGCCTGCAGGGAACAAACGAGAAGGTATCGTAAGTGTCTAAACATATGATTTTATTTCAACAACGGAAAGACTGTTAGTAGATTTCTATACACTAGAGGAAACTCGGTCTGATTAATGTTATGTGCCAAGAGCTGGGGCTGCAGCAACACTGAAATGACTTCATTGCCAGAGAGTGGGCCATTAATGTTCAGGCCAGTTGAACATATGGATCATTTGTTGTTGCTCTCTTTTTCTTCTCTTTTATTTCTGTCGTTTGCATAACGGTGCATATGTATATGTGAGCATGCTCTAATGTTGCCTCGACTAACTGAAAAGGATTATGACCAAACGTGGCATTCATAAACTAACTAAAAACGATGATGCAATTGTGATGTATCCAAGTCTGCTGTTTGATGTGGAAATCCTACTGAGGTAATCTCAAATTTTCTTTTGTGGAAGTCATTATGCCCTTAGGATTACTTCTACACAGCAGCACACAGGAACAGAATACCATTCCAAATAAAAGACCATTCCAAAGTACCATAGAAGATGTAAAATTGCATCTTCAAACTCTGCAGTGGTCATAATGATACAGAGTAATAAAATAAATATAACTGTCAAATCTTCTTTGGCTGCGGTCCATATGGGGAAAATATGGTAACACATGCTAAACTCTACACACTGAGGACATGTATGTATTGCACAACTTGATGCAGCTGTATGTCTGAGTCAACTACATGCAGAGGTGCTCTCAACTTGCAAGTAATGAAAGAGAGAGAAGACTACTAGGAATGCTACCTTCATACTACATCTTAGTAGTAAGTCTCCTTCTCTATCCAGCCTGGTGAGGATGAGGAAGCACAGCAGTAAGTAAGACAGAGTACAGACATGTACGACAGAAGCCACACACAGAGAGAACCAGCACATCAACACAACAATTGTGATGTTTGTGAAGTTACACACATACACACAAAAACCACCGACACTGTCAGGAGGAGAAGGCAACAGACACACATAAAGCATCACACCACAACTATGCAATTGTTAAAAGCTATGCTATTTCCTGGCTCCCAGATGTAACTATCAATGCTGGTCTTCCCAGTCCTGTGTACCTGCATAGAGAAACTCCCTTTTCATCACATGTTCAGCGTACCTGGTGTCTCCTTTTCCAATCAGGCCAAACACCATACACACAAAGGATATGTATGTTTCAGACCGTCAAGAGTACTTATGAAATTGAGTAGATCACCCTTTCCATGATCTATACTGAAACTGGGAATAAGATTGAATGAAACCATACCTCCAGGGTTACGGCGAAGGATGAACCTGCGGCACTCATCATACAGGAAAATAAGGAAGCTGTAAATCCAGGCTGGAAGCCACCAGGATCCCCTGAAATACACAAATTTATGGGCTGTAGCAACCAATTTGGAGTTGTACAGGAACTATGAAGCATCCCTTGTAGAGGCACGTTTTGTACCATCATAGAATCTTACAAGGATAAGTGATGCAACAGCTACTTGGACTACTACAATTGCAGGATGTATATGTTCCCTGTCTTAATCTGTTATCATTCTTCTAATTCCATAACATTAAAAATAATTTTTGTATCTGTTACAAAGCTAACAGGGGAGTACTTACGCCAGAGGGTACATATGCAGGCCTTGGTCCAGTCCAGGGCAATAGCTCAGGAAGACAGCCAGAGAGGTCTCCACAAACAGACCAAAGATCAGCCACTTGTTCCTGTGATAAAAATACAGAGTATTAATATATTATCATCTTTCCAGTATCTGCTCTTAAGTATCCAGTGTTTCAGACAGTTTTAAAAATTACAAAAAAAATGTATTGGTGACTGCCAACAACTTTTTCTGTATTGCTTGCTTTTGCAAACTACACATAAATTGACACATACAGTAAAAACCTAAGCTGGGGGATATTCAATCTAAACAAAACACATTCACTACAGTTTAAATGCAAAGCCAACAGCCTCCTTGTCAATGAGAATTGAGAGAAGCCAATGCGCTGAAAGCAGACAGGAAGGGTAACAACATCACCCTGGTTTATTTCTTTATAACACATACCTGCTGCATTTTTAGACAATTGTTGCACAAATGAATGAATGGCACTCAACAGTTGATTGTTGGAAAGAAAGGACAGACAACAACAAAGGGAAAAGAGAGAGAGGAGAAAAAGGAAGACATGGTATGCAAAACAGATACCATCATCATCATCATCTCAAATACTGCTCATCCCGCTATGCAGCTATATATATCTATTCAATCAATGGCAATGATGATAAAAATTCAAAATGAACAGGAAAATCATTCTGTAATTGACAACAGAAAATGGGACAAAGTAAATAGGAAATGAGCAAATCAGTAATACAAATGAAGACGAGCAAGAATTTCCAGATGGATTTGGGCCACAAACTGAACTTGTGAAAAAATTTGACGACCTGTAATTGAACTGAAAGTTGAGGTGTGACTGTCACATGAATCAAAAAGTATACCTCATTCCCTGGTGGATGAGAGAGTTGCGTCGAGTCTTGCAGATGACGACATCAGCCCATTGCACAATCACAATGCTAGCGAAGAAAGCTGTGTGGCAGGTGTACTCAATAATCTTGCGCTGAGCAAATGACTGAAACAAGACAGAAGCTTGATCATCATCTCAAACAATCAGTCTGCTAGGATACAGACTATCTATTTACCTCCAGGAATAAGGAGCAATGATGTACATTATGTACATGGAAACTTAAATGACACTGACAGGAACATCTGTAGAAGGTAACTACTGATATACTCAATCAAATGTTGCAAACATTCTTTGTATTACTATTAGTAATCATTAGAAGCAGAAAAAATACATTAACTAGATAGTAAATCACACCATGTCTATTGCCAACATAGCGGCTTCCTTATTTACTAACTTCTTCCAATCCTCATGCTTGTATACATTTATCACAAAAATATCAATCACATCCAAAGAACGAACAAAACATTCACTCTCTGCCAAATCTACAAGAACCTGGAGCCAACTCACCCACTCCTGGCCGTACGAGTCTTCCAAGTCATTGATGGTCCTGTCCTCCCAGTCAGCACGGATGCCCAGCAGTCTCCAAGGCAGGAAGCCATTCTCTGCCATGATGATGAAGTAGACAAAGAAGCCTGCGGTGGCCTGCATGAAGCCGATCTGCCCGTAGGCCATACTGATGAGGCGCTCGTTCACCAGCCTGTCATGCTTAGGATCACGAGGCTTACGCTTCATGATGTCACTCTCAGCTTCCTCGTAGGCCAGAGAGATGGCAGGCACCTGAGGACAAGAGCAGCAACAGTTACATACTTTGGAAAACATTAACATGGCTATTCAATAACAATTGCCAATTTCTTTAGCTGCCATCTCCTCACAAAGAACTGGGAAATAATGCCAGCTGCCACAGATGTACTTACCAAATCAGTTCCCAAGTCAATGCAAAGGATGGTGACAGTCCCCAGGGGCAGAGGAATGTCAGCAAGGATGAACAACAGGAAGGGTGTGATCTCTGGAATATTACTAGTCAGAGTGTAGGCAATGGACTTCTTCAAGTTGTCAAAGATGAGACGTCCTGCAGCAAGACATAAGACAGGTTACAAATGGTCATTAGTTTGAAATCTGTTCAAATAGATATATATATATATTGTAAAAGGCAAAATATGAACAAGTGAAAGATACATTAACATCCCCAAAACATCCTATGTAAATTCAAATCACGCCTGCTCACCCTCCTCTACTCCAGTCACAATGGATGCAAAGTTGTCGTCCAACAGAATCATGTCAGCAGCTTGCTTGCTCACATCACTTCCAGCAATACCCATGGCCACACCTGTAGGAGTGAAAGGTTGGACACGTTAATTAGCCTTTTGGTGTCCTTGGGTTGGGACTGTGAAACTTTGCCTATTCTTATCTAGGACACCGAAACATGAAACCTAACCATTGGTTTCAAATCCAATGTCTGCTTCAGCAGACCAGTCTGTTGTCTAATGTAGCAATTATGGCTTCAAAGTCACATGCGAAAATGTGATCTACCACAAAGTCTCGAGGTCATGAACAGAACTTGTCTTCACTAACCGATATCAGCCTTCTTCAGGGCAGGTGAGTCGTTCACACCATCACCAGTCACGGCGACGATCTGTCCTGCACGCTGACAGCCCTCCACAATGATCAGCTTCTGCTGGGGAGATGTGCGGGCAAACACGATCTCGGTGTGGTTATTCAGTACTGCATCCAGGTCCTCAGAGGTCATGTCCCTCAGCTCACTTCCGTGGACGACACATGCATGTGCCTCTCTGAAAAGTACAGAATAAAATACATTTTTACAGCTAGTTGCACTTGGGCTGCCTGATGGCTTGCCAGTGAAAATACATGGAGGGAGAAGAAAAATAAAGAAACCTCGTATTAGCAAAGACAATAAGACTGTGCATCGCTCCATGACTGCCATAAATCTACCATGCATTTTCAACAGATTACTTTAAAATCTCTCATGTCCATCTGAAAAGCAGCCAAACAGCAATGCCAACATTTGTAGGAAAAATCCAAGTAAACATATAAATATGATTAACTTATGGCCCATTTCCACAGAAAGACATAAAATCACATTGCAGATTCCTACCCCTATATTAGTACAGTGACAAGATTGTTTTGACATACTTTGGGTCCACCTCAGTTTCAGGGATGCCGAGGCGTTGAGCAATATCCTCTACTGTCTCGTTACCCTCAGAGATGATTCCCACACCCTTGGCAATGGCCTTCGCTGTGATGGGATGGTCGCCAGTCACCATGATTACCTACAACAGACAACAAAATATCTTGTTTGCAATGTAATACAACGAAAAATAGTTCTCAAACTACATGTAGTATTTTAAACCACTCATATCACAGGGAGTCACACAATACATTTTAAAATTTTCAGTGCTAGTCCAAAACTATTCATACCATTGGTTCTTCTTTTATTGACTCTTCATCTTATGAATTCTCAGAGAAGCCACAAATCAAATGTTGCTGTCTGAAGTCAAGAGCAAAATGTGAGAGCCATCCTTTGAGTTCATACCTTGATACCAGCACTACGGCACTTGCCGACAGCGTCTGGCACGGCGGCACGGGGTGGGTCAATCATGGACATCAGGCCGACAAAGCAGAATCCCTCCAGCGGGAAGTTCACATCTTCAGTGTCAAACTCATACCCTCGGGGGAATTTGTCCTCAGGGAGGAAATAATGGCAGAAACCTGGGCAAGAAAGTCACACAGGAAAGGCTGGTTTTAAACTAGGGACTATGTGCAATTTTGTTTCACTCAGCATGATCTATCCCTAACAAATACTGTATGTATTGAAATAGATATACTAAAAAATAAAACATTTCCATTTCACCTTGATCTGGAATTTTTGACATTCCTAATTATGGCAAATTTCAATGGCACCTTCAAATAATGGGGATGAGTAAAAAAAATTGTACCAAGCACACGCTCTCCAAGTCCTCCCAATTCCAGGTAGGCGTTGTTGAAGGCCTCACGCATGTCATCATCCATGGGGGCCTCTTTGCCCTCCAACATAATGGTGGTGCAGCGGTCCAGGATACGTTCTGGAGCTCCTTTCATCACAAGCAGATAGCGCTGATCATTTGGATCTTCTTGTATATGGATTGAAAGCTGAAGAATGAATGAGAAGACATTAGCAGGCATTAGTAACATGCCTCTAGACTTCTGATAACCTTGCCATCACTGTGTACAAGCAAAAATATTTTCCTACGGTCACCATAATTAAAAATGACTTCACACAAATGCATGTGGTCCTTCTGTTGTACCTGGTACTTGTTGGTTGAGTTGAATGGAATCTCAGCAACCTTTTCATTCTTCGCCCTCATGGCAGTAACTCCACCCAAGGAAAGTTCCACACATTTCAGTAGAGCAGATTCTGAAGCATCTCCACTTGTTTCTCTGCAAATGGTTTCATATTAAATACACATCAAAAAAAAGATGCAGGTAGCTTGTCTTACTACAGCTGCAAAATCTGCGTGTGCAAGATGTCGGTTAGCTTGAGGAATGAATCCCCTCTACTATATACTACAGCTGCAAAATTTAATACAACTGAATTCACTATTTTTTAATGAACAATAAAACATTTAATAGGACATAAATTTAGTGACACCAGACAGATTAAAGAACGCTGAATAATTGCATACTCAGAAGCAGTAATTCAGCACCCTCTGTATTTGTTTGGTAACATGAAGTAAGTGGCAGGTCAGAAAAGACCCAAAATTCATTTGTCAAGTTGAGGGTTAAGAATTACATTCCTTAAAAAAAACAATATCATATCAAATGTAATGCTTCTTGATATTACCTCTTAAGGATAGGCACCCCTTCCTGGTCAGCCTTGAATGCAGCCCTGTTACAGAGAGCAGCAACGCGAGCCAGGGAAAGCCAGGTTGGGTTGCTCTTGTCATATGAAGCACCTGTGTTCATAAACATCATTTTGAGACTCTGATGTCTGGACTGTGATTAGAAAACAGGTTTTGAAGTTACCATTGCTGAACACAAATTTTAAATACCATAGAAAATGCATGCAAAACTAGACAATTGCAAAATATTTGTATACTGCAGAAGCATTCTTTTATACCCATCGTAATCTCAGATGGTTATTGAAAATACTAAGAGCATATCTCATTTTTCTAGGTGTAACAGAATGCTGTGAGGTTCATGTAAAACAACAGTGAAGTCACACCTGACTGATCTTCTGTGGTATCTGCATCTGCAATCTGGTTGTCAAACCACATGTGGGCCACAGTCATGCGGTTCTGTGTTAGGGTTCCAGTCTTATCAGAGCAGATGGTGGATGTGCTACCCAACGTTTCCACAGCCTCCAAGTTACGCACCAGGCAGTTCTTCTTTGCCATTCTTTTTGCGGTCAGTGTGAGACATACCTGCAACAGTGGAATGACGACATGTAGAACTATGAACACTTAGGCCAGAGATCAGAATACAAGAACAAACAAATGATACATCCAAAATTTATTATCAACTCAGCATTTAGTGAAATTATGGCCATTGTGGTAAAATTTCTTTGCTACTGGTAGTTTATACTTTTACCACCATAAAATGACCCCTTCCATAAAGCTGAAGCAGGAAATAATAAAATCGTACCGTCACTGTCGCCAGCAGACCCTCAGGCACATTGGCAACGATGATACCAATGAGGAACACAACGGCGTCCAGCAGCTCATATCCCAAGCTCACAGCGATGATGAAGAAGGTCACACCCAGGAACACGGCAACACCAGTGATGATGTGGATGAAATGAGCGATTTCTTTGGCAATAGGGGTGTCTCCCACATCCAGTCCACTGGCCAAGATGGCGATACGGCCCATCACTGTTTGGTCACCAGTTTTGATAACAATGCCTTTGGCATTGCCTGAAGTGATAGAAGACAAACAGGGCAAATTAAGATACAGGGATTGCCTATTTCAGACTGGTAAATAATATGACAGATAAAATGAGTGACGTTTCAACATTTGCTACAAAATACTTTACCTTCCACAGCAAATGTAGAAAAGAAGGCAATGTTTCTTGTCTCCAAGGGATTGTCATTGGTGAACTCAGGAGACCGACTCTGGGGCTCTGATTCTCCAGTGAGTGAGGAGTTGTCAACCTGTAGAAAAACAACAACAGTTATTAATACCGGCTTTGGGAAGAAGAACATGAATGATTTCTCAATGCCACTTAATGGCAAGACTTGAACAGTGATGTTTTCTTACCTTAAATCCACGGGCCTCAATAATACGAACGTCAGCAGGAATACGATCTCCGCCCTTCAGTTGAACAAGGTCTCCCGCCACAACGTTCTCAGTGTCCACGCTAAGGGGCTCACCACTCCGGATGACCAAAGCTTGCTGGAAAACCACAATCATACCAGTCACAACTCAGTAATACTAAAAAGAACACAAAACTATCTTCATTACTTATAGCAGTGTAAAAAACCACACTGCTTTCAGCTAGATAGATTTGCAACAAATTTTGTTAAGGTATACTGAAATCAAGGCCTAATGTAGAATGTGAAATGTGTTGGAAGGTCAGCAGCATAATTCAATTCCCACTATTACAGTTCTTAAAATAGGCTCTTACCTCGGGAACCATGCCTTTGAAGCTGTCCATGATTTTGGAGCTCTTGGCTTCCTGATAGTACGAGAAGCAGCCAGTCACAATCACCACCACAGCCAACACAACTCCCAGATACAGCTGAAGAGGGCGAGACATACAAAATCCTCAGTAAGTTGTTTCTATACAGTGATACTCAAGATAGAGCACAGCTGAACACAGTAAAGCAGTAATAATGAAAATAGAAAATGTCAAATTCAACAAGACACTAGAGATTGTACTGAGCTGAGCATTAATATTGCACAATTGATGTCAAATATCATTTACATTGTCATCTTGGACTTCATCCTGTGTTGCCTTCTGGATTCCATAAGCCAAGAAACAAAGAATTGCTCCTATCCACAGCAGGGTGGAGAAACCTCCGAAGAGCTGCTTGCAGAACTTGACCCATTCCGGGGTTTTAGGAGGAGGAGTTAGACAGTTTGGTCCATCGCGTGCTAACACTTCCTCAGCCATGGCCCTGGTTAAGCCCTGAAAGGAGAAAATTAATTTGATATAGTTCCCATCACTATTGCTAAATGTTGTTGAAAGAGCAGCTGCAGGAGTGATGTGGATTTTTTTTCACAAATGAGGATGTTTTACCCGGAGCCAGCTGTGAAAATGACAGGAGTTTGGAAATTCACAATACCAATGTGAGATTTAAAAAAAAACATACAACAATATGTTGATAATTCATTAGGACAGAGAAGCTGAGTATGCTTTGACACTTACAACTTCTGTGCTGGTGCTGAGTCTTGCACAGAGTTCCTCCACTGGGATCTTGTGGTCATCCTATGATAAAATCAAGAAATCTTGTTAATTTCAGCATAGACCTCGTATATAACATTCACCATCATAGGTTATTCCTTCCCTATCTTTAGTTCACTCTGTTGTCTAATGAACTTTTAATTGTACTTTTTTAGTTCTCCTAGCTCATTAAGATGAGTAGATGATACAACAAAAAAGGAGAAGAGTAGTACATCATCATCAAGAGAGAAGTTGCATTTGACATACTATTTCCATCTCCTGTTTCAGGTCTTCCAACTTCTCCCTCTTGTCCTTTTCCTTATCCTTGCCCTTCCCCTTGCCTTTGGCAGAGGCAGGCTTCGGTGTCCCATCTGGATTGCGGCCATCGTCAGGAACTGCAGGTGTGACTGCAACACGGTAACTATCTGTCCTTTGCTGTAGCCAAAAGAAGACACATGACAGCTTGAATCAATATGCAATATGCAATATTTTTACCATCCCTACTGGATGTGGTCATTGATTTTTCATCACATTGACAGAGGTCAGACAAGCAGATTGAAAATTAGAAGTTCTGCATTGTACATAACACTGTAGTGTTCATGAAGTGACTTGCCTACATCATAACATGGCATGGCGTTTTGTTGAACTGAATAAAACAATTGGTTAAAAACTACCAGAGTTTTCTCATGTTCACAATTGAACAGTTAGCTTTCTGCCTCATTTTAAATCACTTTTTTTGGCAAACAAACTTATTATCGCTATTTATGCTTTCTACTTTACCCTTGAAGAGCTCTTTTAGCAGATTTATGACCCCGCAAAGCACTGTAACCTAGCAGTCCATTAAAACTGTTTAAAAGTGACAAATTTGTGGGCAAAATGGCAAATATTACATATTTCAACTAAAGTCCTTGACATTCTTTGCCCATAAACATAAACTGCAACAGGCGATATGGTGTTCTAATCTTGAACTATTAGTTACTATCAGCTTAGCTTTGTGGTTGCTATAGCATGTTGGCAAGACCTGCAAACAAATTCTCTCATAAAATCATAAAAATCAGTATCATAAATCCCTCCTCTGTTTAATGAACATGGTAACTTCTCTGTAACGAATTTAGTCACCAGTCTACAGGCAAGCTCAAGGCTTCTAAATCTAAACTAGGCCCAACACACAGGAAGTCACCATTTTTCTGAGAAAAGCAAGTGCTCTATTGGGAAATGACTGAGTATTGGGCAGGCCAATTGAATCTCTTGTTCCAAGTTTAACACCAACATCTAGTCATCCAGCTCTGCTGACCAAGGTGACCACTTCAGTGGTTTCCATACTGACTGGGGATCATGCAGTTCACTCAAATTGGCTACTCATACTCTGAAACAAATTCCAGCGCACAAGGGGAATTTCTGATTGAGCCAGACAGTGGGAGTTTTTCTCACTCAAACCAACAATCATTACATGTAACCGCTGCCCTGGGAAATTCTGAAGAATCTTGCAGTATATTCATTCTGATGCATAAAGCAGACACTATGCCTAGATTAGCCACCTTTTTGTTACAAAAAAGCTATCACTATGTGCAGGTTTAACCCTATATGGTTATAATATTCAATTTTCTTAAATAAAGCTAAAAATTTGTACTTTAAACATGCAATTTACAAAGGTTCACTTAAAGTTGAACAAAAGTTTGAACAGAAACTCAGAAAAGACTGTCTGCACTCATGCAAATGTGTATACAGCTGTTCAAGCATAAAATGAGGTCAAAAGGGCAACACTGCATAATGTCTTCAGGGCTACATGTGTTTTACCCTTGGGTGTATACAT
Organism: Branchiostoma floridae x Branchiostoma japonicum; assembly: GCA_013266295.2. Taxonomy (NCBI): domain Eukaryota; kingdom Metazoa; phylum Chordata; class Leptocardii; order Amphioxiformes; family Branchiostomatidae; genus Branchiostoma; species Branchiostoma floridae x Branchiostoma japonicum. The sequence continues at coordinate 30,296,297 of CM023840.1, read as the reverse complement.
TTTTCCAGTACATACACCATATGATATGATATGTTGCTTGTTTTATGCAAAAATGAGCAAACATTCAAAAATATAATGAGTATTGCTGTATTGCTGACATATTACTTGAAATGCGTTAAGACTCTTCATGATCTACCTACAAAGGGTACTAGAACTATTGATGATTGAAAACAAAATTCATCTTCTACCAAGTGTGTGTGGGGGGGGGGGGGTAACCCTCTTCCTTCTACCTTTGAGCCTGGCAGTTTTGCTGTTGTGTCACCCAAGAAGCAGGTGGAATAACCACTAACATATTCAATGATATTGATTAGCATACTGATTGAGCATAGAATTCCATGAGGAATACTCACAAGATAATGAGGGATCATGTAGAGCAAAATACTAAATCTCTAGTTGCCTTGGTGCTAATGAGTACCAAAGTTTGAGCAGACTGAATTTATTGCCTTACAATAAGTTACTTTAGTATATTAGGTCTGAAGATGAAAGCTACACTCAGTGACAGATCATCATGACAGTGCATCCTATTCTTGGGTACAGTAGAAATTTTCTTGAGAAGCCATAGACAAAAATACATCCATTATATCAGCCAGCATTATAATTCATATACTTATGGAAAACTCATGGAATACAAGTTTCAGATAAAGCAGATTCTTCTAAGTATTTGGCAATACAGTACATAAATCATGCTCTCATAAAAAATTGTTTACTTTGATAACTGAACTGCTTAAAGAACATTTTACATATTCTTAAACTGGTACCATTGAACTGATGATCTTTCTAATCAATGACCTCTAGGTCGCCTCTAGCGTTGCGTGTGGCTGAAAAATTACATATTTGCTTCAGGCAGTTTGCAAACTGCCTTCTCATAAAAGGCCCCAAATACTTCTACATACGAGTAAGTCCAGTTAATATACTACCTGTAATCCATGGATTTATTAAAAAAAACAATTTACATAATGTACTGCTGATTAATTATGAATGAGGCAACTGGAGAAATGCGTATTATATTGAAAGACATGTCTGCATCTGGGCATGCGTCCTTCATGGCCTCACAGACAATGCGCCTCAAATAATGGCTTGGGGATTGTTTGTTCAGGCTTTCTTAATGAACAAATGCAAAAATAAATTCAATACCATCATCTTTACATAAGTCCAGCCATTTATCAACTCAAAAACATGTCCACAACCGATGTGTAACGACCGGAATGGAATGACCTTGGAAAAACACGGGAATCGAAGGGTTGGCGGACATCTTTCCCATGCATGGATATGCAACAGAGCATGGCACGACATCCTACCCCAAAAAAGACTTTCATCGTACCTGAAATTGTGCCATGTGAGAGTCCCTTCCGTTGACTATTACATGAATAAATTATATCAATATTCTCCGATAACTAGGACATTTCATCTAAAGAATGACGAGGTTAACATGCGAATTTGTGTCATGTATGAAGGTGACCCGACCAACGCTGGCCGACATATTTGCTTTCGCCACCGCCCACTTTACCGGCGTCGTTACCATACACGAATCAAGGAACCTTTACCGGCAAAAGACATCAGCGGTCACATTCACTAGTTACTCATAAAGGTAATCTGACCAAACTTGCCCATAATAAATATCAAAAAAGGAAAAAGAACGCACCGGATCCTCCTCCTTCATGGGAGACGCCATCTTTCCCAAGAACAAGGGCGAGATGTGACGCGCGGGCACGTGCTGCGGACCTGCCAATCACCGCGGAGGGGAGGCGCAAAGGCTTGTGGGTTCGGTTACGTCACGGAAAGCTAGCACGCATGCAAATATTTGGCCTATAAATCAATCATTAATGAGTAGATTATTAGGTGAAGCAAGGAGGTCTCTTGAACCTCATTGGGTGAAGGAAGGAAGGGATGGATGGATGAATGACTAAATTTATACATTAAGGTTATGAATTAATGAGTTTCTAAATGAACAACTTTTTGCAAGCTTATTGAAGACAGTAGGTTTGTTCAAGGACGTCCTTGGTTTGTTACAGGTATTTCATTTCATCAGGCCAAGAAATCAGGTGGACTGGTTGGAACCTCTTTGGCTTGGACTAGTGAATCAAACTTTGAGACAGTGAAAACAGTGGCAGCAGGTAGAAAAGTGTGGAAGAGTCTTTAATACTATGAGCAAGGAGGTGCTATGTTACACAACTTCATAATACAGGCCCTTGGCCTACAGATGTCAGGGTGAGAGAGATAATAGTGTCTCATTTCATGGTCTTTCAATTACCTGCACTCTCCCACAGGATAGTAGGTGGGGAAAAGGTGGCCCCCTGTGGAGGTTCAGGGATCGTCCGTTAATTACCTGATTTGACCCATGGCCAAATCATCTCTATGAGTATGACTGGCACATCCTGGCATCAGCTACACACATGCTATTCATGTTTAGAATAGTATTTGCAAGGAGGTTGTAGGTTTATTAGCACTTTTGCTGTGTATGTAGGGAAAGTATAGGAGGATCATAATTTATGCATGAGTCATTCTGTGTATTCTACTGCAGGGTTCACACATGAAGTCTAGAGTTGTCCGACCGTGGATGCTGACTTCTCCTTGGGCAGTAAAGGCAGCACCAGTTCCAGTTCCAGACCTTCTCTAACATGTGTTTGTAATACTGGGTGTATGGATTATGGCAGACATGCAGCTGCCCTAAAGGCCTTTACTGGTGCCTGTACAATATGGCCCAGCAACTGATTCTACTTTGTAATTGTCCATGGTAAAAAAAAAAAATCTAAAGCAGTCTTTGTTCACTGGGATTAACTGAATAATATGAAATAACAACATCAGTGGTTTTTGCATGAGGGATATTTCTCACTTCTACAAAACAGCATCAAGAGTCAAATAAAGAGTCAAATATGAATTGAGTTCAAAATAAAAGAGCACTTTATGTTAATCAGAGGTTGTACAACAGCAGCATATAAATAGTATGAACTATATAGCAAAGCCACATGATTACAAGAAATTGAAAAGAGAATACAATATCTGATAAATTCACTCAGAGAGTCAGTGATGTTTTGAGGGAATTCACCAAAGCTAATGCAAACACATTACAGGCAAATCATGACAGAAATATAATGTTTCAGTACCAACATTATACAAATACTGTACACTATATATGACAAAGTCACAACGGGATCCTATGCGTTATTAAATGTTGTGTGGTTGTGGCCAGGCTATTACTGCATCTTCTGCTAAGGAGCTGGCTAATCCCATTGCAAAGCTTTACCAGTATATAGCCTTAAGGCCACAGCAAGTAATTTTTATGGATGACATCAGCGCGCGCATTGATTTTCGCCTGATTTCGAAAAAAAAAACAAGAAGTTTTTTGCCTTTTGACGGTGGTCAACATGCCGAAAATTGGCAAATATGTTGTGAATGTTTTTCGGTTCAGAAACCATCAGGGATGAAGCAAACTTGAGGCACAATTGCTTGCATTTGATGACAAGTGTTGACAGTCTAAGGTGCTCCATTGCATATGAATACCCAATGCAGTAGCTCCCATTATGGTACGACAAGCTCTTTTCTCCAATTTTTCTAGTTTGGAGACGTATACACATCTACATGGACAGGTAATACTGTTGAATACAGGAATAAAAGACCTGTTGGTTGTGATATCATGTTTTGTCCCCTCAATTCTTGTTTGACAAGGTTTATGACGTCAAAATTTGAAAATGTAGGAATCTTGTTTTTTTTTGCCTGCCTTGTTTTTTTTTTCGCCCTATCGCATTAGATTTGGAGTCTGTGGCGGATGTCATCCATAAAATTTACTTGCTGTGGCCTAACCTTTAATTTTTTTTTTGTATATAGCCAGTGTGTATTGATTACCTTTCAGGCTACCCCAAACATGTCCCGTTGAGGCAGAGCTTCACCTAAAGTTTCAAAATCATTTGTTTTAAGCCTCATTCACCCCTCCAGGTAACCTCCTGATATAAGTTCTTGAACATGTTCAGTCACTTTGTGCATTATCATCATCATGCAAGTATTACTGGTAAGTAAAATGGCTTCAGATAGTGTGGCATAATACAGATCCCATTTTATTACGTAATTTGAGCCTGTATTATGGGGAGACTGGGCCGAACTCTGGGCTTATGCCCATGACTAACAGCTTGGTGTCTCCCTAACCCAATTGGCCGCCCAACCAGGCAGTCTGGCCAAAAAATGTTCCGTCACCAGTCTTGATAACAATGCCCTTGGCATTACCTGGAAGTGATAGAAGACAAACTTGTGTTTAACTGGTCAAATTACAACACGATGATTGGTAACTTTGGCATTTAGAATACATTGAAATGTTAAACAATACCTTACAACGCCAGTGTAGGATTTTACAATATCCATTTCAATATACATTTGTATTACAGTATCTTGCAAACCAAGTAAAAGTACTACCGGGTAATTACATATGGCCTTTACTGGTCCTTTTGATATAATTTATCTATTTCATTGCTATTAGAGACCAACTCTAAAATTATTTCTTTTTCGAACTTTACCTTCCACAGCAACAGTGCTACAGAGGGCAAGGTTTCTTGTCTCCAAGGGATTGTCATGGGTGAACTCAGGAGACAAACTCTGGGGTTCTGATTCTCCAGTGAGTGAGGATATATCAACCTGTAGGAAAACAACGACAGTTATCAATACCAACATGGCAACAACAGACAGCTCCATAATTGATTTTTTAATGCCACCGGACATTCAGGTTTTTAATGATGTTTCTTACCTTAAATCCACAGGCCTCAATAATACGAACGTCAGCAGGAACACGATCTCCGCCCTTCAGTTGAACAAGGTCTCCCACCACAACGTTCTCAGTGTCCACGCTAAGGGGCTCACCACTCCGGATGACCAAAGTTTGCTGGAAAACAACAATTATACTCAACTCAGTGAAAAGATTATTTAAAAAAAATACTATTTGCAATACATGTACTTACATATATATATATATATATATATTTATATATATATATATGTCATGTATAGATTACAGCTAGATACATTTGTTACAAATTTTGTGAAGGTACATGTATACTGAGGTCATAGTCTAATCTAGAAATGTTTTCATCTTTGTCCTGTTCAGAATATAAAAAAATAAAAAATAGAGTGTTGTAGTCCGTCCGTCTGTGAGCGAAGCAGTCAGTGCAGGTTGTCTCAGTGAAGTAAGTCATTTATGTTTATAGCACAACGCAATGTCCTGTGACTTCTAGGCGTAAATCTGTTTAATCAAGGAGGTCTTGATTGAACCTCCTTGGTTTAATCTAGGATTAGTTGTTGGCTTGTTGTGGCATAAACTGTACACAAGAACACAGTATCCAGTCGTCGAACATTCTGCTCCTGTAGTATAAGTATAATTAAGAAGTGGGTTCGTGTTACATATCATTATACATGTATATGTACATGTGTATATATAATTTCCCACTATTATAGCTTTTTACCTTCGGAAACTTGTCTTTGATAAAGTCCACGTGTGATTTAGGTGTTTTAGGAGGTGGAGTTAGACAGTTCGGTCCATGGCGTTTTAACACTTCAGCAGCCATGGCCGTGGTCAAGCCCTGAAAGGAGATCAGATTACGGCCACATATTGCTGTGCAGCAAATCAACTTCATAAACAGCTTATGACTTTGACATATTTATCATTCAAGTTGTTAAATTTTTTCACAAATGAGGAGAATATCACCAAATGTGAAAATGACAGTTTGGGAACTCATAATACTTAGTATCAAGTTCAAACAAGTAGCCTATTTTAGCTCCCGAGTCCTACATCCTCTCCACAAATACCAAACATATTTTAGCTCCAGTGTCCTACATCATAAAACAGCAACAGGTCACATCTGCAAGGTCATTTTACATCCTCTCCTATTTGCAGAGAGGATGTAGGACACCGGAGCTTAAATAGGTCAAGTTGGTAACCAGGCTAGAAACAAGAAACTTTGTACAATTGACAATAGATTATGATGTGGATAATACTGTAGTACAGAGAAACTCAGTAAGCTGTAGTACTTACAACTTCTGTGCTGGTGTTGTATCTTGCACAGAGTTCCTCCAGAGGGATCATGTGATTGTCAAAGTGCTCCTCCTACCAGGAAATAAAGAAAACTTAGCATAAAACTTGCATTTGAAATTATAAATTTTGCCTCCTTCAGCTACTACTAGTCCTTTCTTACCTTTAGGTCAGTTTGTTCTGTCTATTGTACTTTCAAAACATATAAACATATTCAAAACATTTTGGACAGTTCTCCCAGTTCATTGATATGAAGAGATGATAGTAGAGTACTAGTATTATTATTGAGGCGAGTGAGTGAGTGAGTGTGTGTGTGTGTGAGTGTGTGAGTGAGTGAGTGAGTGAGTGAGTGAGTGAGTGAGTGAGTGAGTGAGTGTTGTGAGGGTGAGTGAGAGTGAGTGAGTGAGTGTTGTGAGGGTGTGAGTGAGAGTGAGTGAGTGAGTGTTGTGAGGGTGTGAGTGAGAGTGAGTGAGTGAGTGAGAGTGAGTGAGTGAGTGAGTGAGTGAGTGAGTGAGTGAGTGAGTGAGTGAGTGAGTGAGTGAGTGAGTGAGTGAGTGAGTGAGTGAGTGAGTGAGTGAGTGAGTGAGTGAGTGAGTGAGCGAGCGAGTGTGATTTTACCCTTGAAGATTTCTACAGACTTGATAACCCTGCAGAGCACTGTAAGCCGGCAGTCCAGACTAGCCTGGTTTAACCTATTTTAGCTCCCGAGTCCTACATCCTCTCCACTATTTGCGGAGAGGATGTAGGACACGGAAGCTAAAATAGGTTTGGTAACCAGGCTAGTCCAGACGGCTTGAAAGCAATGACACTGAAATGCAACTGTTCCTGAAAATAGTAAAACATTAATAACTTGGAGTTGTAACGTTATATAGACACAACTTCACAATAATGTATTGTTTGCTTCTTTAAAGAACGTTCTTCACAAGCTGTGGTGCCAGGTTCTATACTGGTTGCTATGCTTAGGGTGGAGTCACTGCCAGCATTTAACTTTGTGGGCCCTTTGTGAATTAACTGGCTGCAGAAACCAAGAACTGGAACCATGATTTGCAAGATTCGATGTTCCCTTCCATCAGAAGAGTGAATTTTTGGTCCAAACTACGGTCTTTGTTCATTGAATACCGGTGATGCCTATCACGTTTGACTGTTTTCGGGAAGTGTTCTATTTCATTGTCACTGGTTTCAGGTCCTCTTTAACTCACTGTCTGACCATGGAGGTGGAAACAGCTACCTCCATAAGTTTTATAAACGCACTCACCGTGTCCTTCTCCTTTTTGGAAGATGTCTGGCCCATGGTCGCTTTCCAAACGGACAAGATGCACCGAAGGTTGAGGGGACTTCCGTAGTAGTACTGTGTTTCTCGCCTCAACTGCAGCGAAATCTATGCAGTCACAGATCCCAGGCCATCCCAGATCCAGTGGGGTGTGGTCACGGCGTCAGCTCTAGAGCGTTCAGTCGACAATCCACACAAACCTGGTACTTTTACTTGAACAACCTTTTACCGTGAACCTATTAAAGAGCAAAGATCCTTGTTGTGACTATTTATGAAAAGTGACGTTTGGCCATGGAGGTAGGTTGACCATGGTAAAAAATAGTACACGAGCACGTGGCCCGGACCCAGCAATCAGCGGGAACCAGCGATGACGTATTCTGGGCGTGAGGGCTTCTGGGATATCTGTAACGTTACGTCACGTAAAGCCGGTGCGCATGCGTTAGTTCAAGGGTTGTGTATATTTTGGAAGGGAAGCTGGGCCACATCACAGACGGGAGGCTGTTGTTAGTGATTCTGTGGTACCAGGAGCCGTAAAATTATGCGAAGGCGGAAAGACGCGACAAAGACTTGATGTATCGTTTGACGTGGGTCTGGGCAGCGGGGAAATGCACGCATTCTCAGGACAATCGCATAGTGTAACATTACTTTGCATCGATGATTTGAATCTCATCTCGGCTTGATGTGATGCTATGTTGACAGTGTTTCGATAGCAGATGTTTTAGCGAGGAGGATCCTCCTTGGTTTCAGTAACTATGCGCTTCATGTATAGGATGGGCCTTTTGGCTGGACTTGGTGCAGTAGCGCTATTTGTGTTTGGATATTCCCTCCTGAACCCGTCCGTGGCTGCCATTGACCATGATGCAAACTCAGTCAGAAGTAGGAAACAACTTGACGATGCCGATGTCCAGAACTTGAACTTGAAGAAGCGGCCAGAAAGTTCCAAAGGAGACCAAGGTGCCTCGCAAAACACCCAAGCACAAGGCAGGTTTGAGGGTGGACTTCCAGGCTCCAGGTAAAGCTACACCTTTGACCCTGATCCTTGCCTAAGGAACTGTTACCATGGATAATAATACATGCATGCCAAAAATGAGGCAAAGCAAACATATGACTGTGAAAGCAACATAAACATAGGACCTGCATGGTTTCAAAATGTCCTAAACATTACGCTTGTGTGTTCAGATCTCACAATACCCAGTTGAAAGTTGCAGATAAAATCTAGCATTGGGAACATGCAAGTCTGTTTGTGAAAGCAAATCTAAGGCTGGGAGTTATTAGCCGCGACGACTGTTGCAGGGCTTCTTTTGCTTGCAGTCTTATATATTAGCCCTATAAGACTGCAAGCAAAAGAAGCCCTGCAACAGTCGCGGCGGCTAGGAGTTATGAGCTAGCGAGCGCTGCGAATTATTTGCACACCAGTGATCAAATTGGAAAGGATGTCTATTAGCAAAATAACTTATTTCTGGCCGACGTAATTTGGCTTAGGTGTGACTTTTACCAGATGTATTAACTTAAGCCACTAGATTGCCTCAGTGCTAGAGGGCAGGTTATTATGTTATTAGTTATTGAATGACCTTTTCCTAAAATACACTCCACCAATCCATGAAAAAGGCGTCCGTCTGCTCCGTGATGATAACGCCATCTTAATCCCTTAAAACTTTCATGGCTAGAGTTAAGGCCGTACAAGTCATCAGAACAGGTCTGAAACAGGCATGTGATCGTGTAGAAAGTCCAGGAAATGTGCTCTATTTTTAAGCTGTACATCAAAAATCACTTTCCTAACCTGCAGTTTTCCGCTTAACCTTGGTTTTCAAGGTTTATCTTAAATTGCAGCCTGAGAAAAGAAAGGTACAAAGTGGCACTGGTAGCACCCTCTGTTGTGGTCCTGTGGTTGCGTGTTAAGGCCTGGTTACTGCTAAAGCCTGGCAGAGGTTGTTTGAGGATAACATGCAGGCCAGTTGTTGTTTGTCCTTTGAGGTGTCCATTATGTTGTATTGTTGAATTCTCCTGCCCAGTGAAGGTCGTATAACCCTTTGAAAAACACACAATTAGGCGTCTTATCATCCCAGAGCACTGAACCATGCAGCCTGTCCTGCAGGGCTAAATCTACCTGTGGCTCTGCCTGAGTCACAACTCTCCTGCACTGCAGCCGGTACCAACTATGGTCTACAGCAAGAACTGTCCTACCGTCCAACAACTGTACCACACAACAGCACCAAAATCTGAAAGATTTTAAACCAAATACAATAATATACCTGTCTTCTAATATAACAGCCTGGAGGGAAGAGTCAGTATTTAGCATCGATTTGGAATTTGAAAGAAATTATCAATATGCTGGTTAATGGTAGTTATGAATATGAAAGCGCTGTCACTTTCTGGCTGGTACTAATACTAGTAATAGTACTTACGCTTTTTTTATCTAACACTAGAAGTTTAGCAACAGTTCTTTTGTCCTGGTAAATGCTTTGCTTCGCAAGCTATGAAGTCAGCTTTTCCTCACTATGCTCAATCAATTATTCTCTTTAATACTTGTTAAACTATAACAGTTAATCCGTGATTTTTAACATTCTCTTTGCATTAGCCATTACCTGATAGATAAAAGTGATGGAAAAAAGAAATGGCCCCAGCTTGGTTGCAAAGGAATCAAGGTCCTGTTTTAATTGTGCCATGCAGGCCGCCCGCTCTAACCTGCCCTGTGCCTAAGAGTTACTGGTTCCCACGCGGTGCATGCCCACTTCACCAACCCCTGTGTGGACTGTATGTCTGTAGGTCAGTACACGCCTTCCAGATTATCTCTTTTCTGTCTTCTTCAGTCTCGGGCAGCAAACATCGAACTGTAACATGTTTCACCTTTACAGTACAATAGTTAGCTCAAATGTAGGTGTGCAAAAATATATGAATCTATGATGGTTTGTTACAAGACGGGAGTTTTGAGAAATCTTGGAATGATTTACAGCATAAATATCACAAAGGTAAAGCCTTGTTCAACACCTGTAAGTGTAAGAAGCCTGCCATCAGTTACACAGTACATAAGCAGCAGTCATCACTAGACACTTGTAAGTGGACCGTAGTTCTACTTTGATAGACATCTTAATTTGGCTCATAAGCTACAAGCTTATGTACATGTATTGTTGGGACCATATTTGTGCGCTACTAGATAAGGGGTGCTTGTAATGACCTGATGCATCACAAAATATTTCCACAGCTGTGCCAGGTGTGGCCTGCAGTTGGTCTGTTCTTTATTGCCATTTACGCTATAAAACAGTCTTATACCCAGAGAAAGTAACTAATCTCTTACAGAGGACAGTCAAAAATTACCCATCAAAAATCATTCTCCTGGCTTAGCAAACCAGATGTCCCAGAAAATACTTTCAATTCTGTAAACACAAACAGCACTAACATATCCAGCAATGTAATTACATTACTGTAAGATCTGTGCCCTCCATACTAGTATGCTGTCTACAGTCTAGTATGAGATTTTGAACAATGCAAACTGTCAATACTTTTGTTTGGGTGCATTAACAAACATTCAAATCCTAAAATATTTATAAGAATTGATATGTTGTCGTACCAAATAGGAATATCCGCATTGAATGATTCATTACATTGTTGCTGTTAATCAATCAAAAATGAGTGTAACTGTGAGGCACCAGCCTTTCATAATACACGTATGTCATGAAACCCATACTCCAAGGGTTTCAAAGTGTACTTCAGGTGCTGGGTTGAGGTTGTCACAAAGGCTTCATGCTCTGTGCCCCCAGGTTAACAAAGGTCCAATGCCCTACCATTGGCTTACACTATTTACACTATAACAAGGTTGAATGTTTGTAGTTTACACTATTTGCACTAGGACAAGATCAATGTATATAGTTCCTTCTATGATACAAAGAAAGATGTTATTTCCTGAATACTAGAGTTAGGATGGAGGACACTTGGTAGGTTAACCAGATAGAGGAAAAAGCTACCGCCTACCCTAGTCAAGGTACACATACAGAGGTATCAATAGCTGCCTACTCTTGATTGTTATTGTATCTATAGTTAATGGTTTACAAATCCACAAGCACTAGAAGACAAATTAGGTGGACACCAGGAAAAAAGCTAATATGTTTCTGTCAATATAGCGACTTTTTCATGTCAGATCTATGGTTAATGGTTTATCAATTCACAAACACTGCAGACAACAAATTAAGTAGATTACAAAAAAGGCCTATATGTCTCTGTCACAAAATTAGTTATGCTGAAGTGACACGTAAACATTCAGATTGTGTCTATATACAAATAACACTGTCCTGATTTCTTTATGTATCTGTATAGCCCCGAGGCAAGTATGCACCTGGCAGTTGTCGCATGTGGAGACAGGACCAATGAAACTCTGGTGATGCTGAAGTCTGCATTGATATTTACATCCACGAAGCTGCACTGCCACATCTTTGCTGAGACTGAGCTTCACTTTGGATTCAGACAACAAGTAAGTTATCCAGCTGTTGACCTTTTTTTCATCCTCTCCAATGCAAAGTTTTAGTACATGTATGAAAGCAAGTCTTATTTGAAACAGCTTAATCGGAGTAAGGCTGTTTGCCTCACACTGAGTACTGACATGTTGTGGCCTGTTGTGGCCTGTTGTGTGTTACATACAACAAACCTTGGTGGAAACACCCATCAAACAAACAAACAAACAAACAACTCTACTGGACCTTTCCACCCATCTCCGCAGGAGTCAAGCCACGTTGGTTAAGCCTCGCTGGCCGTGTTACTCGCCATGGCAAACCAGCTGGTAAACTGCTCCTTTGGTCTCCGGAAGCCAAAAGGAGAAGAGGCCACCCATATTCCACACTAAAGAACCTTATCAGACTTGTTTAAGTGATAAAGACCTGACTGCAATGATGAGTGATAGAGAATACTGAAAGCATAACTTGTAGATGCCTCAACTCGTTAAAGAGTAAGACTTATGTATGTATGAACACTCCCCATGCTGGATAAAGGTTCCCCTTTCCAACATCCTGTCCTTTCTCATGTAGCAAACTGACTGCTTGCCTTCTCATGTGAAGTTTGTTGAAGGTGAGGTCTTATGATGATGATGATGATGATGAATGATGATGATGATGATGTGTTCTGTCCTTCCCAGATCGACTCCTGGCCGGCCAGTGTCCAGGACAAGCTGACCTACACCATCTACCCCATCATGTACCCCCCTGGGGAGAACAGCCAGGAGTGGAAGAAACTCTTCCGGCCGTGTGCATCACAGAGACTCTTTCTGCCGGTACTCGCCTCACATTACACTTGCTGAATGTACCTTTACTAACTGGTTTCAATAGCTTTGTAAAGGAATGTAAAGTTGTATGGGTTGAATATTTTCATATATCAGAATGGACCGAATTTAGGGTGGTAAAGATATTTTAGAAAATAAAGCAAAGAAGGTGAAGGAGTGTAGTTGTCATCCAGGCTGGTTGCTTCATACTTACTCCCCCCACAGAGATTACCAGCATCCTGTGCCTGTCTTGTTGAAATAAGTGTAGAGACACAACAGTATAAAAGTCGGATATAGGATATAGGGATTTTCTTCCTACACAACCAGAAAAGTTCCTCACGTGCTTATTACGTTTCGGTGTCCATCAGACAATCCCTATATTCTGCAAACCTGATAAAATTATTTACAAATGTATAAACTCGTATGTGTTACCTGTTATCTGTTCTCTATAGGAGCTCCTGACCGATGTGGATTCCCTCGTGTATGTGGACACAGACATCCTGTTCTTGTCACCAATGGAAAACCTTTGGAACTTCTTTTCTGCCATGAACAGCACCCAGTTTGCAGCCTTGGCTCCAGAGCATGAAGTGAAATCGATTGGCTGGTATAATCGCTTCGCCAGACACCCGTATTACGGGGAGACTGGGCTGAACTCGGGGATTATGCTCATGAACTTGACTAGGCTTCGAGCCTTTCATTTCCAAGACAAAATCATTCCTTATTATAAAGAATACAAGCTGAAGCTGACATGGGGAGACCAGGATCTGCTGAACATCCTCTTCCACTACTACCCAGGTGAGGAGACTTTGGGGTGTGTTCTTTGTGACACAGCCGTGGGCTAGCCTGGGGGCCAGCCGATTGGCTACAAGTTCCCGACACTTGCTGGCCAGGATGTTTTCAGCCAGCGAGTGTAATTAGCCCATAGCAAATCGGATGGCACCCAGGCTAGCCAATGGTGGCTCTGCATACTTTTTAAGAATGCTGTATGTTTTGTTGATGGTTTTTCTCAGCAATGATTTCAACTGTTTCCTTCAATTACTCGTTAACTTACTTTGTGCCAAGGCTGACATGAGCCAATACCAAAGCACATCTGAAGTGATTTCATACAGCAGTAATTTTTCATGTAGAAAGGTAATGCTGTACTGTAACACCTTGCTGTGACTCCCCTGTGCATGTAGAAAGGTAATGCTGTACTGTAACACCTTGCTGTGACTCCCCTGTGCATGTAGAAAGGTAATGCTGTACTGTAACACCTTGCTGTGACTCCCCTGTGCATGTAGAAAGGTAATGCTGTACTGTAACACCTTGCTGTGACTCCCCTGTGCATGTAGAAAGGTAATGCTGTATTGTAACACCTTGCTGTGACTCCCCTGTGCATGTAGAAAGGTAATGCTGTACTGTAACACCTTGCTGTGACTCCCCTGTGCATGTAGAAAGGTAATGCTGTATTGTAACACCTTGCTGTGACTCCCCTGTGCATGTATGATGTAGAAAGGTAATACTGTACTGTAACACCTTGCCGTGTCTCCCCTCTGCATGCAGAGAGGCTGCTGGTGTTTCCCTGTGAGTGGAACTACAGACCAGACCACTGCATGTACATGCAGAACTGCAAGTCAGCTGAAACACATGGGATCAGGATGGTGCACGGCTGCCGGAGAGTCTTCTTCAACGAGAAGCAGCCAGTTTTCAAGGCCATATACGAAGCACTTGAACAGGTACACTTGTAACTCTTTTCTCTAGCTCAGTAGAAATTGAAGGGGATGTTGTGTTTTAAATAAATGACAGCTTTAAATCGTCTGGTATGAATGTGCAAAACCTTTTGCAGCATTGCAGTTGGCATTGTAAAAACGTGAACAAGTACACCAAGCTGTGGAGAAGGAAGTAAATGTTGTGACAGTTTCAAGCATGGTTCTCCTACAGCAGGAGCCATGGCAGCTCAGCAGACACAAAACAATTTCCAGAGACTCCTAGTGATATATCAAAGAACTGCAGCAAAAAGTTCCTCACACAGAACTCCAGCCAAAACCACTTTCCAGAAAGATCTCAAAACTTCGAAGTGAAGGATAAAGCGTCCACTTTCAGAACCACATGCTGTTGTTGTATTTCTGAATTTGTTTGTTTTGTGACATGTACGAAGTGAAGTTGTTGAATTGCGGCACTTTACTCTGTTTCAGCACAAGCTGGGTACAGGCGTCTCCTTGCTACTTGAAGCTATGAAGGCAAAGATGGAGGAACCTGCAGTCCAAGCTTCTCGGTGTGGACAGGTGGCGAACTTGTTCCTCAAGCGGCTGGAGTCAGGAGCAGCTGCACCATGATGACGGCTCTCATCACCATGACGACGGCTCTCATCATCTTTATTCCAGTTTAAGCCATTCTTATCCTGCGACTGCTGGGTCAGTAATTGAAGTTCAGAAGAGAAAAATCAAGAAATAATCGTAATAAAATTTTTCGTTTGTTCCAGTTCTGATACATGAAATAAGATGAAGTGTGATTTTTTACAAGATGAATTATATAACACAAGATTCATTATGTAACCAAAGGTACAAGTTGATAATAGAAAATGTTCAACATTTCTGTGTGAACATGCTTCTAATGGCTATTCTAAAGGCAATAGATTCTGTCCTCAACTCCATGCAACTCCCACCAAGCAGCTTCTGTGAAATGTTGATGTTATGTTTATCGTACCATTCCTCTCTGGGTTTTTCCCACCTGGAGTAATGCTTACTGGCATTGCTGCCCTCCAAGGGATTGTCTTGTTCTATTTGCTATGCACCATGGTTACTATGCATGTCACCAGGCCTCTAGCAGCACAGGTGTGAAGTGTTGGCAACATTAAGAAAACTGCCATCAAAGATTTTAAATCATGTGTTTCCCTTTTGGTGCTGGAGACTTGATTAACATGATCTTCATAGCTTGTTTGCAAAAAATGGAGAATCAAGTTTCCATAGAAATTCAGGTTGAAAGTTGGCACATACTTTACGTAAATCATGGACAGATCTGTGATGAGCTGCTCTGCATTCCTAAACAGATGAATTCATTCTGATTCTATATGTTTGAAGCGATGACCAGACAAGGTTGTCTAATGAACTTCTGTCATGCTGCCCTCAGAGACCATTTAGGAATTCTTTACAGAAAACAGTGAAAAGGGCAGAGAGTTTATCAAAATATCACATCTATGTCACTGCAGCTTTATTTGTTGCAAAATAAGCTGCTTCCTCACCTCTAATGTAACCCATTCATTTCCAATGTGTCGAAATTGCACATTGAACTTCATAGCAAGTTTCTAAATACCCACCATGAATTTTAAATCCCCACTTCCATGTGGTTTGTTTCCCATTAGGTAGTTATATGAAAAACACAAGTAGCAGGAAAATATTGATGTTTCCAAATGATACCCAAGATAGAAGGACATCAGAATGATACGTGAGAGGTCATACATGTACATCTATAAATATAATGGCTGTTCTCCAGATTGTAGTTATGACTTGCTGTTTTATAATGATGTAATAGTGGTCTTTAAATGTATATATTTGCTATGTCGTATAGTTATCATTCAAATACTTTATTGCTTAGCAATATCTATTTATTACCCATATTTAGTCAACATGAAATATTAGCTATAAATGCACTCTTTCAATGTTTCTATAGTAATGATCAGTAATGCGAGTAAAATAAGATTCAGTGAAGGGTGTAGTATGAAGGATTTCCACACTAGTAAAGATATCACTTATACATTCTTATCAAAATGCTACTGGAACCAAATCAAGAATTCTGGAGGTGTAGTCCTTCCTACCTCAGACACAGAAGCCCAAACTGAAGGACCAATTGATAAAATGTGTGAAATTTTACCATATTTTATCAAATTTGTATGGTAAATAACACTGTACTTAGTCCATGTGATATGGTGATGATACAATTTAGTTTGTTAAGTTCTTGGAGTTGTTTCCCTCGACCACGCTTATGTTATTTGGAAAGGACTCCAGACTTGAAGAGTATACGTGTATTTCCAGATTGTATGAGGCTGTGCTGTACATGTTTATGGATTCTGCCAAAGTTTATATCAATGATCGTAGTTACGATAGACTATATTTGTTTTATCAGGAAGCCTTATAGCTAAGGTGCTCTAGGTATCCACCTCGTCACTGCTACTTGTTGCACCAGGGGGAATAAATGCTGCTGTTGCTGCTTTGCATCAAAATAATGTGCCCGTTTGGGTGAAGTGTACTTTCTTATGTGCAAAGTGGCAAAAAGACTGACTGATGATGTTACATGAAGCACTGGTGTATGGTTACCATGGTTACGGCAAGACAGAAGTAGGTAGAAATGGCACCTTGTGTGGAGAAAATGGACCAATTCTAGTGCTGCACATTCCGCACCTCGAACGCAATAAACAATAAAACATCTTCAGCTGTGACTGAATACAAGGTCCTCGCATCTTCCTTCTGCTTCATTTCTAATGGTTGTCCAGAATGGATGTATGGAAGATTACAAACTTTAAACCTAAACTGTGCATGTGTACTTGTAGATATGTAAATACGTTTGGAACGCATCTATCGCAGCGACACCTATGCTGCAGTGCAATGTGAACCAGTCAGAATTTCCCTGAGGAAGGTGACAGACGGTCACCGAAACGTCGGCTGAATAAAACACTTGGTTGTGTAGAAAGAGGCTCTTTATTCAATGACTTACCAACCTGATGAAACTATTCACGGATTACAAACTTTAATAGGGTAATTTAATTGGATATAGTGCAATTTTCCCAATTTGAATTTCTGATGAGTTTGCAAGGTCCTTAACTGAAATATGTACTCTAGAGATCAACGAAGTTGTTGAAAGGCCCTGTTCATCCTTCCTGAGTTAACTCGTTTCAAACCCAACCCATACTCCTTGGTTTTGTTGGGTTACTTATCTGGCCAATAACGATACGAAACAACCTAACTTCAATGTAAACTTCGTACATTCAACTTTAAAGTAATGCGTATCTAGTTGTAAAGTAAAGTGGTTGGATTGGTGAATATGATCGATATATGTGTGTATCTGATAGATTTGTATTTGTTTGTGTGCATCCTATCCTACCATCCAAAGGCGAAGCGCTCTCCACTTGTCCCGCGCGGTTAGAAATGTTAGGACAAGTAATCTCCAAGCAGATCCTACGGTGGCAAAAACAGTATCCAATTGGCCACTTTTATACCCACACTTTTTATACCCAGAGTAGTGTCATTCAGCTTCGGTGGCTGAATGACACTACTCTGGGTACAGATCTCCTCTGGCCAATTGGATACTGTTTTTTTGCCACCGTAGGATCTGCTTGGAGATCAAGGACAAGCCGAGCGCCATCATGGCCATTAGTGATATCACTCGCCACGTACCCGCCCAAAGCGCTGCCCTGCACAAAGGCCCAGTTTGCCCCGGGCGTGACCGTAATACGTCCGGCTACAACTTACCACCCGCGCCTTCAGGTAACTCCGTCGCCTTCTCATTCAGCCACTGCGACGTGTTACCCCCGACACCGGCCTTAATTTTATTTTCAGTGTAATTTTACTCTATTGTGGAACAAAGGTGTTTTCATAGGGTTTTGCCGTGCGCACGGGCATGTACAATGCACGCTATATTGAGTGTCGTTAAACGTTCTGTTCACATTGTTTTCGTGGATGAGACAAAGAAATGGTATTTATCTGTTTACTGCGATACGCGTAATAGTCCACCTCGTGCGATGATTAAACTCTCCTAAGCTTTCCCTGGCGAGCCGCCCCTTTATTGCCAGGCAGTGGCCCCTTAACGCGGGACCGGCCCTCCCCAGCGGACTGCCACCTGCGTGGAAATATCAAGTTCGGGCGCCACAAAGGCCCTTCCGGATGGAGACTATGGTTTCTCCGGCCTGGTATTTCTCCCGCTACAGCCTACAGGAGACAGTGCCACTACAGGTGTAAAAGGTCCTGCCTTCATGTCCTCGGTTTATTTGAAGAAAAAAAACAACTTCATCTTTCGTGAACGTTGAGACCATATAGTTCAGTTTTAGTTCCATTAAACGCTTAAATTTTTAACCTACTTAGTGAATAAAAGTCATGGTCAACTTACTCCCATGTAAATGTGGTCCATCCACGGAGAACCAATGATAATGTCCAAATGAAAATAAGCACAGCTTATTTTTCGTGCGATGTAGCGTGGCTCAATGTTGCCCAGAGAACTAGCCTGGACACTGCCTCCTATACTGGACACTACCTCCTATACTGGTCACTGCTAGCACCTCCTATATAGGCGCAATGTCTGAGTGACATACGACTTTCTTACCCGCTGCAGAACCTCGGAGACCAGTGGCAGGGCAGCCAATGAACAGGCTGACGAAAACGTTTTATTTCTACATGAACATTTATCAAAACACCTACTGATTCCTAATCTTACTAATCTTCTATTTACACAAACCATCAACAACATGTTTCCAGAGGAAAGGCGCGAAAATTCCTCACTTTCTATCGAAAATTACAAGATCATACATGTACTTTGCTTATATTTATATAAAGGGGTTGTTCTGTATATCACGACCTTTGTCCTGACTCTGGGATTGTTTATCAGACACTGACTGTGCTTTGCTTCTCCTTCTTCAGAGGATGATTTTCTATGATTTCCCCGTGATATCCTGTTATTAAAATATAGACGTTGAAACCATGCTCATATGTTCGTCATTGTTTCCTCGTGTGGGCCCAGGCGGCTGGACGGTGTTTTTGACGCTCTCTTATTGCACTTGTCGGGACAACCGATAACCGACCACCAAAGTTTGTAAGAATCCACAGGTTCTGTCAGTACAGATACTCACTACGAATCGGTCCGTTTTATACAAGATGCCGAGTAGCTTAAACTTCTAGCAAAGTGATGCAACCAGGTCCTGGTTGAAGTGCCACACATAAGCAGAGATGCTGCCCGGTTTCTGCATCCACACTACTGTCCGATGTACAGAGCGACTTGGTGACGTGATGGCTTCACTGCTCCATGTCCTGTGCTATGTGTTTCTGCGCATGCTCCTTTGGCTCTGAGGATGTCACTGGTTGGGAGGACGGACTCGGAGATGGCGAGGATGTCGGGCTGGAGGAAACCGGAAGTGACGCACTCGGGGATGTTGTGGTGACTTCCTGTTCCTCCCCATCCTTCAGGTAGTCATTCTGGTCTTTCCTGGGCCGGCCCTTCGGCTTGGTGGGGGACTCCTGGCCGCCGCCCTGCAGCACCTGGAATGAAAGTAGTTTGGTGAACAAACATAGAACTTGAACTGCACCATCTTGAAAACTTAAGAAGAATCACATCCATATCCGACATGTTAACAGAACATCGACACAACGGGACACAGCAGAAATTAAAGATGTGGAAACATTTGGGTGCTTACAAATTTCTTGTCGAATGATTTGGACTTTATTCGCATCCATATATGGCAATGCCTCCAGCCTGTGTGTTTGATTAGGTTAGCAAAAAAGAATCGCTGTCCTAATTTTTAGAAATGTGTAAAATTAAGCTTAAGACCTTTTGAGTGGGTGGTCATACATGATGATTCGTTACGTAGATGCGTTAGATATTTGTTTAATACTGAGCAGTGCCGTGCTGGAGTTTGGGTGAGGTAAGACATCCTCTCTTGGTGTGCATTTTGCTCTCACCGAGAATACGCGCGCCCCTTTCTTGTACTCTGACCATCCAGGCCAGTTATAGGTCACACGATGACGTACGGTTCAAACACGACAAAAATGCGCGACGCTTCCCTCGTGCACCTGCACTTCTACTGTGGAAGCTTCATGGAGGGGGCTAGAAAAGCATGTTCAAATCAAATGGTTCGAATTCCTGTTTATTTTCCCATTGTCTTTGGCTGAGGTATGTCCGTTTGCCAGTGTCAGATTGAAAGAAAGGGAGCCGCAAAGTCAAGGCGCAGCCCACGAGCGCAATATCCGTGCGGTAACGCAATCTCGCGGGTTCTGGCACGCTGGAACAACAGAAACCCAAGTCAGTGCAATACCCACAAGCCCTTTCTCTCCGTTCCCAGCGTCCAGGTGTCCTTTTTGTTACCTGTGAATCTGTCAGTATCCGCGTTTCCTCATAACTTGCCAAGCGAGGATTGGTTTCCAGACGCTTTACTCTTTTGTAGGCCAACTCTATACTTTGATAATAACGTAGCCACTTGGTCACTTCACATGTAACGTTAGGGGGTTAGCCTTATGACAACCAATATATAAACGGGCATAATTGCTGAAATGATAACGTCACGCGCGCTGACCTAACATAGATTAGCACTTGCTCACAGTCATCTGGGTAGTTATGTTGTTCGGCAAACACGACGTTCAAATTAGAACTGACAAAAATTTAGAACGGGGTGATCGATATGCAGCTTTGATTGGCTTGTGTTTTTACAGGTGAGTCATTGTGCAGGAATGCTTTTGTTCGCAGGCACTTATGTGTTTCTGGACAGGCCATTATTTCTGCCGAAAGACACCAGTCATGTTGGGTTGTGAACAGAGATTAGTATAGTTGTCATGACGGTGTTGTGAAGCCCGAACGTCAGAGTATGATCCTTTCTGACAAGCCTCCCCTCTTCATATCTTACCGATGACAATGGCGCTTAATGTAAACAGCTCTCACATTACTAAGTACACGCTTTTCTATTTTATATTGTGCCAACATGAATTTGCATTAACCTATCTGACACCAGATGGGTTTCACCTCCCCGTCCCGTACCCCCGCAATCCACCGCAATCAGGCGACCGGGAAGAACAACTTTCTACTCCGCATAGCCGTACCGCACAGGACGGGAGATCTCCATAGCAGAAAATAATCAACACAATTTAGAGCTTTGCGTGAGTGAGCGGTCAGTATTGACAAGTTTCGGGCTGAAAATATACTATGTTTTATGCTACAATGAGTATTTTGAAGATTATTTATTTCTGTGTTAACAGTAGATCTCCCAAGTACGAAGAGCAAAGAAACATTTGAGGGACAATTAACACTGTGTGTTGTGTGGAATGTCTATAATATTGCCAATAAGTTGAATATTTCTCATGTTTTGTGCCAAAAATTTATGTTTTCGGTTTCATACTTGACTTTGCGGTGAAAATCAGGTAGAGAACTGTCGTTTGTCCTGCGGTCTCGTTACGAGCGGTTATATCTGGGGAGAAACGTTCAAAGTTGTGTCGGCTACTGGAAGCATGCATGCCTTTAAGAACTATTTGCGCCGTGAACGATTATGGAGAAGGTTTCTTCTTACAGTGGTGTGTCATCACCAAAAGAAGCTCGTTTTCGTGAAATGGTTCGCAAGGACACAAGTTCCCTGGCTGATGAGGTCTAACGCCATCAGAAAAAGCAACTGGTACGCGTAGCTGCTAGAAATCGTAGTAAATGCCGGAGCGACGGGGCAAACTTACCATCTTTTTCCACTTCATCCGCCTGTTCTGGTACCAGGTTTTGACCTGCAGCTGGCTGAGGCCCAGCGACTCGGCCAGCTCCACCCTGTCCGGCGTGCTGAGGTACTTCTGCTTCTCAAACCGCTTCTCCAGGCCCAGCAGCTGCAGCTCCGTGAACACCGTGCGGCTCCGGCGGCACTTCTTCACTCGGACGCCGCCGGCCTCCGGAGCGGGGTCCGGCTTGGTGCGCAGGTAGACGGGCAGGGGTAGTGGGACGGAGAACGGGCCCGCCGCCGCCTGGTGGTGGTGGTGGTGGTAATGCAGCAGGAAGTCTGCAACTATATCAATTGGTTTATTGCACACTGAGCATACATGTGTATTGCAGCCGGACGGCTGAATTGCACACTTGTTTACAACAGAAATTGACTAATCATTAAAACAGCTACGTATACGGAACTAAAATCACACAGGAACATATTGGAATGTATAAAATCACTCTAACATGGTATACTACCACGATATAAAATAGTGACAACGAATCATACAAGGTAAAAGTTGTAAGTAAATATTCGTTACATACGTTTGTCTAGTCTTAAATACAAGTAGAAATCGAAGGAAGGTTCAGTAACAACCACTAGCTAATCAGGAGTTAAAAATCGGTCGGTGTGTGGCTAGTGAGAGTCATTACTATAGTAAAGTCTTAGGGCTCTTGGCATCTGGAGGGAACATGGCCCGTTACTCTCTGTAAACTCCTCAACAACTACTGTATACACGGTTCTGTCCACTTAACTAAAATGTTTCGGGTACACGCAGCAGGGACGGTCTCAGAAGTTCGCGCGATGTCACGGCGATATTTTACTGAGACTAATTGACCCATCCCGCTAAACGACTCGGAAAACAACAACAAACGACTTTCCGTCTCTCTTCACTTTACCAAACCATACATTCAAGTGAAAAAAAATTGTAGCGGCACAGCAAATATAAGAAAGGATCCAGCCCGGAAAAACGTCGCCCCAACATGTTTCTAAGGCGTCCAAGGAGTCAGTTTGTTCATCGTAAGGAATCATTGAGAAATTCCACCAGAAATATCAAACTACGGTACTGTCGAAAAAGAAGGTCATCATTATATGATCAGAGATTGAAAGCCTTTAACTTGATACCAACAAAGATGTATAAATTCGTAACAGCCTCCCGAGTCATGCAATACAGATACACTAACATTGAAACGTACAAAAATATCCTATACAAATGAGTTTACAAGTATGAAAGCTTGCTGCAGAATTAGTCAATACACTGAGGTATCCAAACACGGTAAAGGTCAACTAGAAGTTACACTACAAACTCACTTCCTGTCCTTTTGTACAGATGCGTCATTTCTAACTGTAGGGCCGGTACAAAGCGATAGATATCATGACATGTATAAATATATGGCCCAGACATCCCAGATATTGAAGTAAAGTTTCTAGCCGCGTACAGCTCCTAACGTCTCACACCAGAAAAAAACACGTAAGTGTTGGTTTGGTATGATTTTAAATTTGATTCACTCATTTTCTAGATACCATTTTGCTGCTGAGAAAAATGCCCAGACCTGGTTTTAACCTTCTCCCTGCTGCCTAACCCACTAACCAATTCAAATTTGGCCCCAAACGGCTAGCTTAGCAGGCTGAAGGTTAACTGACAACATGGGCCCCGCGGCCGAAAATGTCATACATGTAGGCGACATGGTCGGGTTGCCCATCGCTGTACGAAGCTGCCATTGAACGAGAAGGGCTGCACAACGGCACCTCATTCTCAGTGTTGATGAGACATCTTACATCACAATCTCGTTATCCCAGCTTTATACGCCAGACGTAAATCTGGAGATAGTCTTTGGGTCCATCATGAAGTACCGGGACAGTTTGAGCTACTCAGCGTAACAATATCAACTCATTTGAACTTTGTTTATGTCAGTATTGGTTGTAACTCAAATGCAGATCTCTGTTCGTAGAGAAATCGTCAGAACTGATACAACTAAATTCGGGCCCGCCCTGGCTGTTTATTATTATTTTCCCTTGAAGGAGAACACACACCTACATCCAGAAGTCTTTCCTTGGACATGACTGAGGCAAACTTTGATGTTTAACTCAAATCTACCAATATCGTTGAAAGTTTCAGGCAATTTTGCAACGTTTCAACGTAATGTGTGAAGTTTATACCCGATCGCTGAGTTAAGCATGTCCCGAAAAGAACTAGCCTTTATGTATATCTCGACTACCGGTAATTTAACTACTGAAAAATGCATTCGTATTAAATCAAAAGATGTTTCACATCCCACTAAAATGCCTTGAGTAAGACAACGGATTTACAAAAGGCGACAGATCTTATCGTCTTGACTTATAGGAGCATTACGACAAATTAAAGTCCGGTCCGGTCGCTAAAGACGAGCATTAGGACAAATTAAAGTCCAGTCCCGTCGCTAAAGACGAGCATTAGGACAAATTAAAGTCCGGTCCCGTCGCTAAAGACGAGCATTAGGACAAATTAAAGTCCGGTCCCGTCGCTAAAGACGAGCATTAGGACAAATTAAAGTCCGGTCCCGTCGCTAAAGATCCCCGTCGCCATACGTCAGACTGTCCGTGTGTCGTCAGGGTCACGACATTCAAATGTTTCTCAGAATTTTTTAAGCCCGGTTCTTGTAAACATTTGCTTTCTTTACCCCCTCCTATTAAGTCATCTCCACAGAGCTGCCCGCTCTCGTGCCCAGGCCCTGCTCATACCCACCTCATCAGTGGCCCAGTGGATTGGATTACCGCTATGACATTAGTGACACTGCGAATGACAGTGGACTGAACTTGGTGACAAGCTGCGAACTTTGTTCCGTTACAGTACAGAATGTATGTGCTCGCGAGAAGAAATATTCGTTGGTTTGGTGATGAACGGGATGGTGATATAATATCCTCACGCAGATCCTGCGCTTAGCGCCAAGAATTCGGCTGATCCTCCGCTGAGCAGAGGCGATGCTTTCCTGATACTCCCGACACAGATGTTCCTCACCTCCGCCTTAACCTGAACTTCACAACCCTGTTCTTCAAACTTGTCTTAGGGCAAACAGTTTCTGATGACGAAACGTCATTATTTCATCGTTTCAGACTTAGCAAAAGGTAATCAGGAGATCAGGTGTTAATTTCATCAACAACACCGCGATATCTCTTGATCTCTGGAAACCCTAGTCCTCGGTCACCATTTTCGTCTTCCTACAGGCGGCCACCGGGAGCCGCAACACATGCCGCAGGACCTCAACATTCAGCTTTTTACTACAGGAACTCAACATTTCACCTTTTTACGACAAACAGACGGTTTGACTACTGGCTGGTGTAAGTGAACACACGGTGGTGAACAAGGGTTCACATTTAGGCAATGTCCCTTTGGCGACGTTCACGTACGAGATTCAGAGCTATGACCACTTACTGTCAATGTTTCGATGACGTTTAGAAGAGTTTTGTTTGCCACTATTGGCCACTTTCTCTTAAAACTAATTAAAGAATGTGTAATTAAGTGTCTAAATGCCCGCAAACACCAGCTGCAATGTTTTATCACCTTTGAGGATGCCATAGTTGCTATTAGTACGGTCAGGACGCCAGCTAAAACAGTCTACACTCTGCGAGGTGGTTCAGTTGACCAGACGGTTATACATGTCACAATGTCCCACCTACCTGAGGTCTGAGTCTGAAAGCACGGGTGTCGCGGCGTCGGGGCCAGGATACCGCACAGCCCGAACTTCTGCTCAGGGGCGGCGGGGAAGCCGGGCTTGGGCACCGAGTGTCCGCGGGGCTCCGTCCGCAGAATGTCCTCGATGAGGAAGGACGGGCGGCGCGGCGGGGACTGGGCCTGCATGGTGGGCGGCGAACGTTTCTTCCTCACGACCGCCGTGCTTTTTCACAGCGTCGATGATAATATAGTTAACGGTTCCCTCTGCGGAGTCGGTGTTCGCACGACAGGCACTGTAAGACCACTTGCAGCATCTGGGCACCCAAATTTCACCTCCGCCGTATTCACGCTTGTCAATCGAGCAAGTCACAGGTGGATCTTTTCAACGCAGCTCGGAGCCGCTGCCCTGCGGGCTATTGATTGTGGACAAGAGGCCCAACCAGCTATATAAACTATCACATTTGCACGTCACTACCCCACGGACGCAGTGGACACGTGCCCCTCGGTAATGGGGCTCGTCGCGATGGCGAACCCCGCCGTGCCGGAAGGAGCTCAAGCTGACGCGCAAACTGCGCCTCACCCGTGTCGGAAGGCACGGGAGGCTTCCCAACAGCCATCTCATCGACAAGTACACGAGCTTATCGTTTTAATTGTCGCTCTCATCTTAAAATCGAGGGGAAGCTGATAGTGTCGCATTGTGTCGCCTGTGCGTGTAGATTTCCCGTAGCCGCTTAATACAAGAAATCATCGTTTCATAACTTTCATAACTTTTCTTTCGTCTATTCTGAAATATTTATATATTTATGTATCACTCATGAGATGATCAGGCTTTCTGTGCCCATCTCCGGGCGAAACTCAGTCTTGCCCGTTTACTACTTGATGGCCACAATAGTAGCCGTGCATTCTTTAGAGTACCGGAAACCTCGGCCAGCCGTGCTCACCTGTTGGCACCTTGCCGGGACGCGCGTGTGTGCCGCCAGGTGAGCAGGTATTGTGCAGGTATTGTGCTCAGGTAACGGGATAGGCGGACAGCAGCCCAGGTTTATATCGTTGGGCGTTGATTAATCAACTACGGGCAGCGAGACCATCAGCTCCAATTAGACATGGTCTGATCAATTGGGCGCTCTTTGAAACGTGCCAGAAATAAACCTGGCGCGGCTGTGGTCCCCGCCGCTGGCAGGAAGTACATGGTTTGTATGATGTTGTATATTTTGGGTGATTCTGAGGGTATTTAACTGGCACTCGATAGTACCACACATAAATATCCCAGGCTGGCACACGCTGGAACAGAAGGAGGACCACCTTGTGCTGCAAGTTGTGCGATAAACGGGATATTCTCATCAGCTTGTGTCCATCTGTGTCAAGTCATGCCATTTCAATATTGTTACGGTTAAGCCCGTAATGCCACAAGTTCTCATGTAGGTACCAGATCAGGAAGACCAGACGGCACTGACTTCATATAGCAAGTACAGCGAGTAAATACACCCGTAACTTAAAAGAAGCGTGTAACAGCCGATCTGTGCGTTTGTGGAGACATGAGCGTTTGTGGAGACATGAGCGTTTGCGTGTGCCCATCGCGGCCGGTCCTTAGAGCACTGACGCTCGGATGCGTGCTGCCGCGGTGTCAGCATGCGGACTGTGTCTCACACCGGTGTGGTCAATCTCATTACAACGGCTCAGCGACAAGAACCGTGTACATAAATAGAGGCGCATACTGGTACAAAAGCGTGCACAATCCTTTCTTTACATCGCGAAATCTTATCTGCGAAACAGTCCCAACAACCAGCAAGAATGTAATTAAAGTATTGCATATCAGGTAACGAGGTGCGAGATGCCGTGTTTCCTGTGAGTTGCCCTGCCGCGGTCCTCCGGTTCATTTAACGGTACCAAAGGGCCCATTTCACGTCGCTCTTCCCTTCCACAAGACGTTAGCATTGTTGGGGAGGAAGTGATCTGACGGGTCAGGGCCCCACCTGTTGGCGCGGAGAGACGGCGTGTTGGTTGTGCTGGACCGGACGGTGTTCTAACCTGTAATCACTGCTGTTCTCGGGGAGGTGGAGCGTGTACTAGAAAGTAGATAACTGGTACCTCGGGATCTTTACCCTATACCGTGTTACTGTAGATAACTGGTACCTCGGGATCTTTACCCTGTACCGTGTTACTGTAGATAACTGGTACCACGGGATCTTTACTCTGTACCTCGGGATCTTTACCCTGTACCGTGTAGATAACTGGTACCTCGGGATCTTTACCCTGTACCGTGTTACTGTAGATAACTGGTACCTCGGGATCTTTACCCTGTACCGTGTTACTGTAGATAACTGGTACCTCGGGATCTTTACTCTGTACCGTGTTACTGTAGATAACTGGTACCTCGGGATCTTTACCCTGTACCGTGTTACTGTAGATAACTGGTACCTCGGGATCTTTACTCTGTACCGATCTAACTGGTACCTCGGGATCTTTACTCTGTACCGATCTAACTGGTACCTCGGGATCTTTACTCTGTACCGATTTAAAACGTCGCGTGATCACACGTGCAGCTTCTGCTTGTCTAACCTAAGCAACCGTTAAGCAAGTGTTCGCCTCCTACGCGTTATGGTCAAGGTGAGAACAACGCTCCATCTGCAAAGCTCATTTTACGGGCAATTTAACAAGAATCTGGAATTCATGGCTTCTGACAACTTCAAATTTTCGCAGAGGAAAATTGCGAGTACCAGATTTCTGGGATTGTCACATTCTCTACGTCCTTCTCTATCGGTTATTGTTTAATAGTTCAGGTTGTCATACAACGCTCTGTACTCAACACGGTGGATCATACCTACAACAGTAGATCATGACGAT
>CM023840.1:30150370-30265370 GCA_013266295.2 Branchiostoma floridae x Branchiostoma japonicum | reverse complement strand
GTTCACTATGCACTGAAAAAAGACTAGCGTTTCCTGCCACAAGACAGCTGAAATTTGCAGGACACGGGCACGACTATGCCAAGACTGCCTTTAAATTGTGTTGTTTTTTTCTTCTGGGAGGGGAGGTTCGACTCACGCTATGTCTTTAATGTATCTATATTTATTCAATGTCTTGTAAAATACTGTTTTTTCCATTGTAAAAGTGGCTGCGAGAATATGAGTTGCTCCTAAGTTGAGTTCGCAGCCACTTAGTCCGTGTCCATTCATTTGTATCTATTTTAGTGCTTATGAATAATAAAAAAATTGTGATCTTACGACAATCGTGCGACAAATGTGTCCGCGCCCTCCTGTCATAGCCTTCTGTACACTTGATGACGATATAAAATATTTTATCACGCTATAATAAAGAAAACCTTCCAGTAAAGCCACTGACTGGTGCTTTCCTGCTTATATGGTTTTCAGACCTGGACCTGTGCGCCCAGGTCGTCTGCCTCGGTAAGCCCACTGTCACATCGAACCTTTCGTAGGGTCGAGAACTCTCTATAAACTAGTACGTACTTAGTACTTATTGTCATAGAAATTAAACCATGTAATTTTTGTGCCAGAAAGCTCTATCAAGTAAAAATGTTATCTCGCATTTCAAAGCTAACTACAACTGAATAATTAGCTTGATAAATAAGCAAAATCATTTCGGAAATCATGCTGTTTGTACCTACAAAACGTTTGCAACATTCTCTTTTAGCTATGACCACCAGGATGGCGGACCCATACTCGTGTAGCAGCGCCTCCTGTTCGGACGGCATGTACTGCAGTGAGGAGGGGGCTGCATCCTAACGTTATATTTGATTACCCGGATAGAAACATTGTGTTGGGTAGCAGTAGCAGTAGCAAAAGTGATAAGGACATGATAACCACTCATACCAGGACCACACCAAGAGTCAGTTTGATTTTAATTGAAGCAAACTTGGTACCCCGCCCCGTCAAGGTGTTGCCTCCATTGCCGAGGTAACTTAGGGACGCCATCCTGACTAATCTCCAAGCAGATCTTGGGGTTGGATAGCAAAAGAAAATAGGCAAAAATACAGTATCAAATTGGCCAAGCTGTAACCATTAGCCAGACAGTATCCAGGATATTGTCTGGCTATTGGTTACAGCTTGCCCAATAGCCAAAAGCGAAGCTCGCTAGGTGGCGCTGGTTAGCGTCACTGCAAAAGCTCTAATACAGGACGCGCAGTAGCTTATACATATCATGTAAAAGTTGGTTATCGTCTCATACACGAATAGGGATAACCATTGCGTTCAATGATGAGAAAACTAACCCTTTTAGATCGCATACAAACGAAGAGTTCCTCTGGACATGTTTTGCGTTCTATTTTATCATGATCATCTTCATCAAAAAGAAATACTAGTAGTCTCCTAAATCTATCCTACCAAACATGGCCTTTATAACTGCACTTCCAGCTGCGATCGGTAAGAAAGTCCTCTCGCTCCGTCTGTGGCCGACTTAACTATACATTTTTGTGCCCAATTATTATTTTTTTAAACCGGACCGTACACGGAACGAGACCTTATCAGGATTTAAAAAAAATACAAGATATTGATGTAACGTTAACTAGTAACTAGAACCTCCTTGGTAGCAGCCATAGCAATCAGTCTTACAAGTAGTAGCGGTCAGAAAGCAGTAAAGCGTGGACAAAGATTGTCAATTTGTGACTTTTACAGACTTCGGTCTTCAACAAAAACAAACTTTAACAATTCTTAGTAGGACGATATGAAGTTTAGTGAAGTAAGCCAATCTAGCCTCTACCAGGCTTCGGGAAGCGGCTGGAAAGAGTAGAAATTGGCCAAATAGACAGATAACACGCCTGGGGAATTGGTCCGCCAGAGAGTACAGTTTGCCGCGTCCGAACTGTACTCTCTGTCGGTCCAACTCCCCTGGCGTATTATCTGTCTATTTGACCAATTTCTACTCTTTCCAGTCGCTTCCCGAAGCCTGGTAGAGGCTATTAAAAGCCAATCCCTTTTGGGATCAACTCACAGTGCGATTACTGTTAGTAACGTTATTGATCAAGCTATCCATCACTGCTCTATGCACACAGTCAGAAAGACTTCACGATAAAGACAAGTAGCCCGGAATGTCACGTAACAGCAGGTTGCTTTATTCCACGCTAGACCCAGGTAAACTTTGTCGTGACAGTAGTAGTCACGGCCAGTCACTGTTTTCACAGCGTATCCAGGGTGTATCTAAGGTAGGGCGCCGCCATGTCAGCGAGCTACGTCACACCTCCTCTCGGATCTTTGTTGTTATGAGCCGTTTGATTGGACGTGTTTGTTACGACTGTGCTGATTGGTAGCTGCAGACCCCCTGGTGGTCAGGGTTCTGGGACACCGCTAGTCCGGAGTACAACAGATGCCGACAGGTCGTGTCGGGCCGCTTCGCAGAAACTGTTAAATATCGGGCAAAGATGTCTGCGGAGGAATGTGGACCATAGCGGAGGTTTTTATCGTGTGTTAGAAGGAAAGGCAGGCGTGATCTGGTCCCACCATGTCGGACGACAGCGTGAAGGTGGCCGTGAGGGTTCGACCTTTCAATCAGGTAGGTCGGCACAAGGCAGGCATGTGTGTGCGTGCGTATGTGTGTGGAGTCATCTTTTCCCTAAACTTCGCCGTTTGATGTGTTTCCAACACCTGTGGCTCAATACAATAACTTTACAGAAGCCGGTTCGCCACAGCTTGCCTAAGTGGCCCTCGGTGTTTGTAGGACTAACGTTGCCGCGTGTTTTGTAAACTTGCAAAGAGACTCTGTTCCTCAAGCGGAACGGAGTGGCCCTCTTCATCCGTACTTACGGGGCAAATCACAGATCGGGACAGTCTCTAGCACAGAATCGGGGCCGGTATTACAGTTATCCTGCCTCGCAATAGTAGCGGGAAGGAGCAAAGCTTCCCATAGTCCGAGGGAATACTCCAGGGAACGCACACGGTTGGGAGTCTGTATATGATGGTTTGATAACCGCACGAGACCCGTTATACGTGCTACCCGGTTCTAAATTATGGTGAGGTCTGGTCCGTTTGAAGCCCACAGTTCCTTCCTGGCAGAAGATTCTACTCTACTCGTCATTCTGGCTTCAGAGTTGTCGTTCTTTCCATCACATTCCACCCAAGCAATATATCTACCATTCTACCCACATTTACATGTACATTGTGTACCCAGGTGTCCAAGTACTAGTAGTACCATAGCCAGAAGACTTTTAATAGAAAGTAACTTATCACCAAGAAGACTTTAGTGTAAGAGATTCTGGTGATAACCTCATGGAAAGGTTTAAAAAGGATCTGCAGTTGACAGCATGACATGTATTGTTTGTGTGCTGTATGGCCCTGGGTTGTGACCAGTTTTCTCTGGAGCCTGGGGTAAGGGAACCACGTTTAATAGTAGAAAAGTGAGTCAGTACCTCGCCCTGGGGTGCAGGAAACAAAAAGGCAGCAGAAAAAAATGACATCTACGACTAGTACTAGTCTCTACCAGTTGCTGGAATACAGTAGAAATTGGACAAATAGCAGAGTAGTATGCAAGAGGAGTTAGCCGGCGATAGGAGTACACTTAGATTTCGCCCAAGGTGTGTTGGGCTATAGTATAGAACCAGTCACAATTGGTCTAGGTGCCTGTCAAGTCGATTGTTCATTCAACTCATCATGTTTTTCCGCCCATTCTTCGTTAACGTGTGCAATTGCTGTCGCATGATAGTAGCGGGCTACCAAGTTTTTAAAAGAAGCAATAACTGCGTATCTTGTGCTTTCCTGTTATCAGTACATGATAGTAATATACTAAGTTATGTTTTACCGCAACTGTCAGCTGCCTTCGGGTCGTCCAGGCAAAGATTTTGCTAAGAAACACGCTAAAATCACCTGTCGCAACCACTAGTGACGCACAAAACGTCGGGTTCAAACAATGAAAACGTGTGAGTTGACTTAATTTTCAGTCATAATCTACACCTATCCACCAAACTGTCTTGCCACAGGTGGATGAACTTGTCCAGCTGGCGTCCATACTAAATCTGATGCCGTTTTAGTTTTGTCGCAAGATTTTGTCTAACCTACGTTATGGAAAGATAGACGGGTATAATTCGCCCACGAAAAGACATTTCACAATAATTTTCACACTGTCTTATCCGCTAGACTGTGTTTTTTGCGAAACAAATCCATGGCAGGGAGAACAAAACACGAGAATCGGAAAAATGACAACAACAAACAGCGTCAGGCCGTTTGTCAATTTTCAATTCTAACCTACGTTATCATGGTTATTCGGAACTTATTCCATTGAGATTAGAGACAGATACTTACACTTCCATTCATCAGAAAGACGGTCATCAGATATACATTTGCATGTAAATTTTATAGTGTAAGGGCTGACGGCTTGGATTGTATTGATCATCGTAAGCATAATTCTAACCTACGTTATCGTCTAACCTACGTTATCGTCTAACCTACGTTAATTTTTTTCTTCACTGTTATCGAATTTACAGGAAAAGGATTCGATTAACAGCATTTTATCAACTGTAACAATACTGTAGTTGGCCTTGTCTTGTACAGAAGGTTTACTCTCCCTGCTTTAATCTCCAAGCAGATGTATCACGTGAGCTTGTTTTGGCTATTTGGTGATGTCTTTGGTGGTTTGTTACGGAGATTACCATATCTACAGACAAAAAACTTAATATCTCGAAAAGTATAGGTGGTAGCACCGTACAAAATTAGCAAAAGATAGTCGACAATACTGGTAACAAGTTCAGCACATTTGTTAGGTATTTGGAAGAACTTTATTTTTCACCATTTTCTACCCCCAATTGCACACGTTAACGGAGAATGGGCGTTTCACGCCATGAATCTGGACAGGCAAAAATATTTGGGACGGGCTTCAAAAACCTGTTTTACAGTAAATTACACCTTCTAAAGGACTGACAAGGAGAGACAGGAGTCTGGTTGGCATTAATTATTCTCATGGAAATGTAGAGCATTGATTTAAAAAATAGTATGACTGCTCAAGGAGGTTTTGACATTGGTGTGTTAGAGATTTTCCAACACTGAATAACAACAATTTCATTTTCAGTTGCAAAGTAAATTTCATGAAGACTCTCACCCTCCCTTGCATAACTAGCCCATATGCTTGTTTTAACCTCCCAGAGTGAAATTCATGACAGGGAGGACATTCACCTGAGTTTCTGGGAACAACTGGAGTCACCTTTCCTTTTACATTGTACTTCACGTCACCTTATCCCTGTTTTCTTCGCTTCACGGGTAGTTTGATAGTGTCAAGTTCAAAGGGTCTGAAAACAGTTGTTATGTTTCACTTCACCTGGTGGGATGTACATGAAATGACGTGTAGATTGTGATTTGAAATCCCTTAGGCTTAGATCCAAGGTAAATGGACAGTTTGTGGTGTGCCATGATGGGGGAACAGGTGAATACAGTGTATTACTGTTTGGTAAAACCTGATGAACATTATGTATGTTATATGTATGGTGGAGTGGCAGGCAGAAACATGGCTACCTGTAAGTGTAATGGTAACTTGAAGACACTGATGTGGTTTCATATCTGGGAGCCTTTCACAGAGCCTGACTGCCTGTCTGCTGTCACGCACACTTCCCTGTCCCTGTCACCTGCTTTAAAGACTGTCAACACCTCTGGTATGTGATCCTTGGGGGGAATTAGACCATAGTTTCACCAGGAAACAACAGACCTGTCATTCTAGAGGCATGTGACTTGACTTCCTGGTTACCAGATTTCAGAGGACCTTTATAGTGGTGTACTTGGCTGTCTCAAACCCCATGAGCCAACCCCAACTCTGCCCATCTCCCAGAAGTCAGACCATGCTAGGTAGGGGGTGGGCCAAGGATGTGACCTGGTATGAACAACGTGATGTAACTACGGAAATGTGAACAATACGGGGTGCAAAGTCACAAAACTGTTGAGATATGAACGCTGAGCTCAGTACAACAGTCAGGTGCCCATTAACCTGACTGCTCTGTGCCACGGGACATTGATTCAGGATCTAGGCTTGAATTTGAGAGTTTGTCCAGGACAGCTTACAGTAAATAGCTATACTCAACACTCAAAACACTGCAAGGGCACTGTTTTTAAATCACTTTATGGTCTACTAGTACTAAAACCTTTGCTATAAAAGCATACCAGCAGCAGTGCTGTGCAAAAGTAAGCATTACAGAAGGCTACTTTCATATGCAATGTAGGGTCATAAAAGGGCTCAATTTTTTCGTAGATCAAGACTAAACACTATCAGTTATCTTGATTTAATTGCTCGGTTACTATAGAATGCAATTGCCAAATGGTTGGCTGCCTTCCGTATTGATGTTTGTTCTTCCATCCTACTGATTTATCTCAGATATTGCATACCTGCTGTACAGGCTGCATCACCCTCACTACAAATCCTGTATGTACCACATGCAGGAGATGTGAAGTTAACAGTCTATTTTCTCTACACTGTAAGATATACTATAAAACTATATATCGACATTTACCTGGTACTTTATATTCCTGGTTGTAGACATTATGAGATTTGGAACTAGAAATCGTAACATTTTTCCAGCTTGAACATGTCATTCCCTATTCTTATGGGTCAATTATATGTTCTTATTCATATGTTATTGTCAATTTATAAGTCATTTTGTGTATCAGTTGAAGATTTTGAGGCAATTATGAAGAATAGCAACGAATGCCTTGCTGGGCATGGAGAAAACTTCTAAGTTGCCAAGGACAACCACATGGAATAGCAATGTAAGTTCCAGATAGGTGAGAACCTTTGGTTCAGTGATATAGATGCCATCTTCCCAACACCTGATTACAATATAGATGCCATCTTCCCAACACCTGATTATGATATAGATGCCACCTTTCCAACACCTGATTATGATATAGATGCCATCTTCCCAACACCTGATTATGATGTAGATGCCATCTTCCCAACACCTGATTATAATATAGATGCCATCTGCCCAACACCTGATTATAATATCTTCCCAACACCTGATTATAATATAAATGCCATCTTCCCAATACCTGATTATAATATAGATGCCATCTGCCCAACACCTGATTATAATATAGATATAGATGCCATCTGCCCAACACCTGATTATAATATAGATGCCATCTTCCCAACACCTGATTATAATATAGATGCCATCTTCCCAACACCTGATTATGATATAGATGCCATCTTCCCAACACCTGATTATGATGTAGATGCCATCTTCCCAACACCTGATTATGATATAGATGCCATCTTCCCAACACCTGATTATGATGTAGATGCCATCTTCCCAACACCTGATTATAATATAGATGCCATCTGCCCAACACCTGATTATAATATCTTCCCAACACCTGATTATAATATAAATGCCATCTTCCCAATACCTGATTATAATATAGATGCCATCTGCCCAACACCTGATTATAATATAGATATAGATGCCATCTGCCCAACACCTGATTATAATATAGATGCCATCTTCCCAACACCTGATTATGATATAGATGCCATCTTCCCAACACCTGATTATAATATAGATGCCATCTTCCCAACACCTGATTATGATATAGATGCCATCTTCCCAACACCTGATTATGATGTAGATGCCATCTTCCCAACACCTGATTATGATATAGATGCCATCTTCCCAACACCTGATTATGATATAGATGCCATCTTCCCAACACCTGATTATGATATAGATGCCATCTTCCCAACACCTGATTATGATATTGCCATCCTCCCAACACCTGCATCTCCATGGAGAAAATCCTGATCCGGATTCTTAACAGATTCCCCAGGGAATTATCTTACATTCACAATGGTCATTATCCATACGGTATGAAGTTATCAGCTATAAATTATTCACATGTTCCGATGTCTGGGGGCAAATTGGTGACCTAATTTCACAGCACACTATCCAAGTCAATTAGAACACACACATGTATGTATTGACAAATCAGACAATTTTCATGGACAAATTTTATCTTTACTATTTTTGACAGTTTTTCTCCCCCAATAATAAGGCCCAATTTATACACAGGTTTTCCCGACGTTGCCAATATCTGCCGCTGTTGGGGCGGCAACGTCGGGACGGCTCTACACACATCGTCAGGAAGTATGACAGAACACCCGTAGCGCTTGGACTACGTAACCCAACTCACTTAACCTTTCCTGAAGTTCAGCGTTCCTGACCGTCCATAACTTGCCGCTGTATTAGCTTTTCTTTCCCTAAATCTTTGTGGACAATTTAGGACATATAAGACGCACGAATAGCGAAAGACAGCATCTTACCAGTAGCCAGTACTCTACCCGTAACTTGATCGATCGCGGCCGATACATGGACTGACGTAAACTCATCGACACTACCACGGAATATAGCCATACCCCAGAACCTGCCGTAGACAGAAAATGCAGAATGCACCGTTTAGTTACATTGTATATCCGAAAATAAGATCTGAACAGAGCGCCAAACAACAAATATGGTGAGTCTTCCCGGCCGAAATACGGTTAACCCCTGACCTAGATTTTTAGCCGACGTTGCGAGGCCGACGGGTCGGCTTTACACGCGTGCTAAAGCCGTCGGGGACTCCCGCTGAGCCGTCGGGCGACTACTCCGGAGCCGTCGTGAGATTTTCTCCCGCTGTCGGGGAAAAGACCATAAAATTCCTCTCTAGACGGCGAAAAAAGCTGCCGCCGCTGTCGGCAGTCCCGACATCTTCAGTCCCGCTGTCGCGAAAACCTGTGTATAAATTGAGCCTAAGTACTTTGGTGTCACATTTAACAATATGTTATAAAGTTCACCAGTCCCAGTGCACCAGTCATTTGAAAGGTTTGTCAAGCGTCTTTTTTTAGCCTCCTTGGTCAAGCTTCTTGACCCTGTGTAGCATACTTGCAGCAGCGCCTATCCTTTTATTGTGCACTGTCAGTGAAGTAGGAAGGTGAAGAATAGCATGTTGTCTATGCCTGGAAAAGGCCGAAGTACCTTTAGCCATTCATGGGAACTTTGTTAAAGTAGTTGTCATGCATACTCTGTTTACTTTCAGTTTAATGTTGAAATTCCTGTGGCTTATGGATCAATGGCTTATTCCATTAGCTTAGCACAATACTGTGTAATATGACCACTCCTCTGTAGATAAACTGGCTGAGATGGTATCTTCCAGAACTAACTACATCTAGACTGGGTTATAAACCACTTGGCCACAAACTATCTATTCCTGTGTGGACTTCTTCAGTCAAGACATATATTATTAAGTCATTTGTTGTATGATGATTTCATGATATTCTGAATCATCCTTTTACGACCTGACATTGGTATCCACACTGCCGTCTGTAGGCATTATATCGACTCTATAATAGAGGGACATTCTGTCTTTGAGGATTTTATCAACTGTGCATGTGACAGCTCATCTCCAACCCTCTCCTTTCATTGTGGGAGGCAAACCAGTTTTTACTGTTAGAGACACATGTTGCCCTTCAGTATCAGCGTTTGACTGGTTTTGCGCAGGACAAAGTCCAGCCTAGTAGGAAGTCACACCCGTCCTTCCGTGGTCTTCTGAGCTTCATTTCCAAAACATATTTCTACATGATATTCCAGCAAAATACCTGGCTTCAGCTTGTTTCCTGCTAATGGCATGTGATGTAAGAATGGGGGCAGGGGCCACAAAGGCTTCTTGTTGTCCGCCAATTACATATGAATGGAAGGTAACATAAATCTCTTTTTCAAGAGTTAAGTGTAGCAAAGTTCTTTTTGTGGGGGAGACACATCGCCATGGCAACTCCAGCCTCCATCCAAACACTCCTGGTGCAAGGACATAACCTGGCGCGGACATCCTGCCAGTGGGTAATCTCCAAGCAGATCCTACGGTGGCAAAAAACAGTATCCAATTGGCCAGAGGAGATCTATACCCAGAGTAGTGTCTGGCAATGTCTGGGTATAGACCTCCTCTGGCCAATTGGATACTGTTTTTTGCCACCGTAGGATCTGCTTGGAGATTACCAGTTGGTGGGTTGTGTGAGTTGTACATGCTGTCGCTTGGTGGGTTGTAGAAGTTGTACATCCTGCTAGTTGGTGGGTTGTGTGAGTTGTACTGATGTCTGGAACATTTAGGTCTGCATGGTCCCTATAAAGTAGTAATGCTCAAGAAGAGTGTGGTATCTATTTGCAGTTACACTCAATTTATCTTGAGTCCAGTAAAGTCACGATAACATTGAAGTCAAAACAAAGTCTTCTATTCATATATTCCTACTTTGTTTGCAAAGTAAACTCTAAAAATTTGTGGACCGAGCTCTTCGGTGGCAGGCACATGTAATTACTTACAGTGATTGTGATGTTTAATGTCCAGTGTTTTAAAAAGTTTCCTGATAAATGTTTAAAACATTGCCATTGATTTACCCCAATGACATTGTTGCTCCTTGGAGTCAGAGATATTTGTATCAAAAAGCTGTTTGGCTGGCTGGCTCGTTTGTGTACAAACTATTACACCTTCAGTTGATCTTGGTGG
Source organism: Branchiostoma floridae x Branchiostoma japonicum (assembly GCA_013266295.2). Taxonomy (NCBI): domain Eukaryota; kingdom Metazoa; phylum Chordata; class Leptocardii; order Amphioxiformes; family Branchiostomatidae; genus Branchiostoma; species Branchiostoma floridae x Branchiostoma japonicum. Next base: position 30,254,825 of record CM023840.1, on the reverse strand, counting down.
AGCCTTTTGTACAAACTGGCAGCCATGAACATCATCCTAAAGGCAGCCCATAAACGTACTGTAGATAAATGCCCAGCTGGTACATGGTCAGGTATATTGTCAGGATCTACTAGTACTAAGCTCCCACCCAAGGAAAAATCTGTGGAAACCTGATCTAACTTATTGTGGGGGTTTGTAGGAAATTTAGGAGAGTTGGTTTCCAAGAATCTCCCTAGAAACTCCAAACAATGCTGAATAGGCTGCAGAAACATGCCTGCTTCCTGCCCTGCTGAATAGGCTGCAGAAACAGCCCTGCTTCCTGCCCGGAGAATGTCAGTAGGGATGAGTCAGAAGTAGGACAGGCAGAAAATACCTCATTGTTAGGAAGTGACACCTAGACTAACATTGATATATGCTGTAGTTTTGCATTGTTGAACTTTAGTCTTTATACTGTATAGCCTGTGACTCTACCTGTGTACTGTACCTTGGATGTCTGGCTATGTTGTGTGTTACTCTCGGTCAGTTTGACCAGACACAAACTAATTTTTGATGGAAATGATGATAAGTCAATGAAAACCTGTCACTAAAACAGCTGTTCTTTCCTGCAGTAATCAGGAAAGCTTCCTAGGAATCCTTTTATTCTACATACCTTAGATTAAACACCTAGATTAAACTCCTGTCGTAGGACACAGTTTATATAAACTTTGCTGTAGAGCAAAGTTTATATAAACTGTGTTTTATTACCAAAAGAAAAAAAATGAAGTGTACAGTACTTAGTCACTTGAATGTTTTCCCCTTACCTTGGATTGAGCCATTGTATCTTCAAGAGCTGTGAAAATTAGCTGTTGCCATCAGACGGCACACAAGCCAATTCTGATAAGAGATTGGTGATTTCAGACCTCCTGCCATTCTGCCTGTCAATCTTCCCACCTACTTGCTGTCAAGTTACTCTGTCCTTACAAACAGACACACAAACCCACAACTTAGCCACCCAAAACAATACTTTTGTCCCCAGAAGTAATAAGATTTTCATATTATTAGTGTGGAAGTAATGGGAAAAACAGGCTGCTAACCAAAGTCTGTGTACTTGCAGAGAGAGAAGGCGGCCAACTCCAAATGCATCCTGTCCATGAGTGGGAACCAGACCGTCATCACAGATCCGGCCACAGGGAACACCAAGCTGTTCGGCTTTGACCAGTCCTACTGGTCACATGACGGGTTTGAGGCGGACGAGAAGGGGATCTATCAGGCCACGGACAGCAGTTACGCTGACCAGGTAAGGAGGGGGGGTCTTGGACAGCAGTTATGCTGACCAGGTAAGGAGGGGGGGGTCTTGGACAGCAGTTACGCTGACCAGGTAAGGAGGGGGGGGGAGTCCTGGACAGCAGTTACGCTGTCCAGGTAAGGTCTGGGTCAGGCTGTGGACAGCAGTTATGCTGACCAGGTAAGGTCTGGCAGATTACAAATGGTATCATTTCATTGTGATATCTTTACAAGCAAGAGGGCCACCTGCACACTATGTGACTACAGACTGAATGACTAAGGCCATGAAGGCAAATCTGTGTCCCATGGCAAACCCCTTGTCGCAAGAACTAATACTCGACATATATTTTTTTAAGTCAAGCAGTAATAAATGGAGGTGTGGCAGGTATAAGGCAAGGCCTATTAAGGTCTAACAGTCTGTCGTATATCATAAGTGCCTTGTACACTGACTGTTGCTTATGTTCTTTTGTAGAGACGCGTGTTCAATGACCTTGGCCAAGGTGTTCTGAACAACGCCTGGGCAGGCTACAACGCGGCCCTTTTTGCTTATGGCCAGACTGGAGCAGGAAAGAGCTACTCCATGGTCGGCTACGGAATCAACAGAGGCATCGTGCCCATCACGTGTGATGAGCTGTTCACGGCAATCTCAAAGAACGAGGACAAAGAGAGACAATATCAAGTAAGATCGCACGAATCCTCCTGATTTACAAGGGCTGTTCATTCTGTCTGACCTGTAGTCTGTCCCTGTGGAATGGAATTTATGACATTAATGACTGTTTCATTAAATTTTATTGTGGTTATGCAAATGTATCCATGCAGTTTTGTAGTATATAGCAGCCGATGACGTGCTTTCAACCTGTACGTGTCAATTATTATAGAAAGGTTTAACATTCCAGAACTGGACGGAAATATCCAGTGCTCACCTGGCAGGGTTATAAGGAAGTTGAATAGTCACAGTCACAAGAGATCTCTTCAGTAACCTGCCATTTAACACTGTAAACTGTCACGTGCTGGATTGCTTTTACAACAAGCTGAAACATTTCCACAAATTTGCAGAATGTCCAACAGAGTAGACTTTCATTACAGGAGCAGGTTTATAATCTTTCCCAGTCCTGTCAGTCAACAAGTAAGGAAAACGGTTCCCTCTTTGGGGTGAATCTCTGTCCAGTACATCCAAACATGTCCATAAAAGCCACTCAGGGACCTGTCAAATATTGGTCCCTGTGGACAAGTGGTGTCTGTGGAGAAAGGGGAAGGCCGGCTGGGAAAGTAGAGACTGATAAAAAGTGGCCAGGTAGTCCCAATAAAATGATGGCCACTATGATAAGCTTGGTTGTTTTTTGGTCGTGTTATTAAGTGGGCATATCTGTACCTGTTCATTCATGTGAGAGTGACACATGGAGATGGATCAGTCTACTCATGAGCAGTAAGGTTATCAGAATGGTGCAGATTATGTGTGGCAAGGGAAATAGGTTCTGTCAGTTCAGGACCTCCGGGACTAGAGCTGTTGTGTAGGACAAAGGAATGAAATGTGGAAATATTGTGTTAGGACAACAATGAATTGGTTGATCCTAACTGTTCAATTATTCATTTCTCTATTGACTTTATCTGTCCCACCTCCCTGGAGAAACCCACATCAGAAGGAGAATGAGATGGTTTTGCCGCACTGTTTTGCAGCTTCCACAAATCTTTACAATTCTGTAGTGTGGGCATTCTGTGGTTATTCTGGGGCAACAGTTGGGCAAATTGCTCAAACAAACCGGTGTGTAAAGCAGTAAACAGTAAGGAAAGTGACTGGCTATAACCGGTTCACTGAACACAGGCGTAGTCGTCTAGAGTCATGACTTCTGCTGGTCTTAACTTCCCCTCCCAACCAGGGTTGATTTGTGTGGAAACCAAGCAACTGTCAAGGTGATGAAAATCAGATCTGTCATTTTTGGACCACTACTTGCACGTAACTGGACGTACAAAGGCCCACAGGAGGGGCTGTGTTTGGAATAGCGGGAGGGTGCCTGGTGACTAAGTGTTCCTAACCCGATGCCCTTTGATTGTTACTGTGGATACCTCTTCACAGTCAAGGACTTCTGTTTGTTTTGGGATGAAAACATTACTTATTAAGGAACCTAAACTATAAAATTGAGGCAATTTGGCCACAAAGCTGACCACTTAATCTTTAACTGACTACATTACCTAACAGTAACAGTAGGTTGGGTCAAGTTGGGTTTGGACTAAAATTAAACCTTGTGGTCACTGCTGGTACCTTAGTCCTGATTCCCTTTACACTTTATACACTTTACACAGACTCTTTACACATACATCTATTGTTATAAAAGACTTCTGACATGTCAAGTAATGTAGCCTGGACACAGAGTAGAATGGTCAGTGATTGGTTTATTCTCATTGAAAAAAATTTACAGCCTCGCAGTGCGCGGTATGACCCGCACACTGAATTGTACTGGAAATACAACTGGGATACACTAGTCTTGTACTAATTACAAATGTCTCAAAGAATTATTATAGAGATAAAATTTTTCTTCACACATTAATTAGGTAAATACAATGGAGATATTTAGTTACTTAGACTAACAATGTTGTTACACAGAAATCATCTCAGCAAAATTCTTATCTATGAACCTTGATCATTGCACCGTTCAAATTTCAAGCAAGCTTATCTCAAATATTGATAAACAAAGGGCCAAGATCAACAGAATGATAACGTTATGTGTAGATTTTTTTCCTTTCAGTTTTAATCACATTTCATGATTTTAGTTAAGTGCAGTTTGACTACATGAGCTGTACAGAGATTTTACTCTGGTTCCTTAAGCCCATCTTTTTGATTTAATCTTTGACTGGTCTTTCTTTTTTATTCTGTTTACTGCAGGTAAGCTTCAGTATGCTGGAAATATACAATGAGAAGGTAAGACAAAACTGTTCTTGTTATATATAATCACTTATTCCCTTTTCCAGGTCTTTTACAGTGTGATGCTTGCATTAATATTAATATTAATGAATGATGATTTTTGTGTGGAAATAAGAGAACTGTTAGTTGTTAGTTGTCACTTGTATGGAATGTGAAATAATGAAAAACCCATAAGAAATTTGTAAGTTTGACCATTTTTTCCTTGATCTTTGAGGACGGTAAGGTGTTTTAAAACATTTTAGGCTATTTTTTTTAATGTAGTTCCATTAATATGTATGACTGACAAATTCTGTTTCATGGTTTTCTCTGCAGGTTAGAGACCTTCTGTCCAAGGATTCTAAGAACCTGACTGTACGGCAAAGTCCCAAGCAAGGCTTCTATGTAGAACATCTAAAGGTAAGTCCTTTTGTTAGAGTGTGGTCAGTATCCAATCTGGTACGTAAAACATCAGTGCATCCATCCATCCATCCATCCATCCATCCATTCATCCATCCATCCATCCATTCTGATTCTTGTATATGATGCAAAGTACTATAACAAATATTCTAGAACAACTGCATTGACCAGAAACAGCAGTTTTAGAAAGTCCCAAAATGTATTGGAAAGATTGTTACAGACATTATATGTCAGGAGCTAAAGTGAATCTTTTTTGAACTAACAGTTGAGGATCATGACTATTCCTCTGTTCTTGTGTATGATGGAACCGTTTTGCTGTTTCAGCAAACTCCAGTCCAAAACTACAAGGAGATCGAGAGACTGATGGACCAGGGCACCAAGAACAGAACGACGGCCTCCACCAACATGAACGCCACCAGCAGTCGCTCTCACATGGTCATCACTATCAGGTTCAAACAGGTGCGCTCCCACATGGTCATCACGATCAGGTTCAAACAGGTGCGCTCTCACATGGTCATCACTATCAGGTTCAAACAGGTGCGCTCTCACATGGTCATCACTATCAGGTTCAAACAGGTGCGCTCTCACATGGTCATCACTATCAGGTTCAAACAGGTGCGCTCTCACATGGTCATCACTATCAGGTTCAAACAGGTGCTCTCTCACATGGTCATCACTATCAGGTTCAAACAGGTGCGCTCTCACGTGGTCATCACTATCAGGTTCAAACAGGTGCGCACACTCACATGGTCATCACTATCAGGTTCAAACAGGTGCGCTCTCACATGGTCATCACTATCAGGTTCAAACAGGTGCGCTCTCACGTGGTCATCACTATCAGGTTCAAACAGGTGCGCTCTCACATGGTCATCACTATCAGGTTCAAACAGGTGCACACACTCAGCAGCTTGTCTTTGGAGACAGTTACTTTCCAACACAAGGACGCATGGAAGTCTGCATCACTCATAGATGTTCATATCTTAGCTTAGTTGAAAGTTTACGTTGGGCTTTTCATTTTAAAAAGGTTAGCCCAATAAGAGTAAAGCTTGGAGTGTTGAGAAGAGCAGTTTCTCTTGCCAGTCTAGTTCACTCTGCAGGAAGAGAAAGTTTCCTCTTCACTTACTCCAAAGGTTGTGTACTGATTAATGAACCAACCTGTTGTTCACATCTTGTTAGATGTGAAATACTAGTTGTCCAGTTGTGCTGGGCAAACATTTTTTGTTTCGTGCTATTTCTAAATCCAGGTAGCCCAGTACACTACCTAAATTTTGTGGTAAGGATGCCCCTTTTTTCATTGGGAACTCAGTTTATTGAGAAGTTCCCATGGAAGAGCCCACTTCAAGTAAGGAGAAACAACTCTTTGTCAGAAATACATGTACATAAATGCACATTGCATTTTGACAAAGTGTTCTGACAGTGGTGTGTGTGTTGTACACAGGTGTTCATCAACGCCAGTGGGGAGAGCACCACCAAAAGCAGTGAGATCAACCTGGTTGACTTGGCGGGCAGTGAGCGGGCCAGTTCCACCGGGGCAACGGGGGACAGACTGAAGGAGGGCTCCGCCATCAACCAGAGTCTGTCCACCCTGGGCAACGTCATCAGGTCAGGCACACTGCCAGCTGGTTTTAAAGCCTTTTGGTGGCAGTAATGTTGATATCAGGTAGAATGTGTGCCTTCTTGGTACGTTGGGAAGTGGTTACAGCAGAATTAGAGAAGATGCTCTAAGCATAGTCTACCAGCCAATGTCACTGACATGGGCATTTTCAGCAACTGCTAGGCAAGAAAAACAGACTTTGTTTGTCTTGTTGAAGAGAGATTGTGGATGCAACACGTCACACTGTGTACACTGGTAAACATGGTTACACCTGGCATACACATGGACAGAGATTTGTGCAGTTCTTGGATCTTTCATTCATTTTCCTGTTTCTGTCATGGACTTCAGTGCCTTAGCAGACAACTCGAGTGGGAAGAAGAAAGTGATGGTGCCATACAGAAATTCAGTATTAACCAAGCTGCTACAGAATGCCCTGGGAGGCAACAGTAAGACTATCATGGTGAGTGCAAGTTCAATTCTGTTACATTGTTGCATTACTCTTGTAATGTTGTTACAGTAGTAACACTGTTACAGTTGTAACGTTGTTACAGTAGTAGGTTCAATACTGTTAGAGTACGTTGTAACACTGTTACAGTAGTAAGTTCAATACTGTGACACTAGTAACTTCAAAACTGTTAAAGTAGTAACCGTGACTTACATAGTAAGTTCGAAACAGCTACAGTAGTAACACTGTAACAGTATTATATGTTTTTGTGGAGTCTCCACATTTTGTTACAACTGATTAAGAACCTCAAACTGTGTGTAGAAGGCAGATATGTGTAAAACGTTGGAAATCTGTGAAACCAACTGGACCAAGTCATATTGGTGATCACAGACAAGACAGTCTTAGATGATATCCCAAAGTTGTTGTTTTTTTCAATCCATTTGCAGATTGCTGCTCTTAGTCCTGCAGATATCAACTATGAAGAGACGCTGTCAACACTTAGATATGCTGATAGGTAGGTGCAACAGATGTAGTATCATAAGTGTCATGAAATGAACTTTTAACCCTTCAAGGGCTATTTACTTTAAAATTAAAGGGACAAGAATTTTGCTTCGAAGTGTAGTATCTGTTAAAATGTAGAGGAAACAAACTGTTAAAGGAAGACAAGAAATTAATGGCATTTGTTTTGATATGTTATATTTTCGTTATGTATTTGTAGAGCGAAGAAAATAAAGAACAACGCAGTAGTGAACGAGAGCCCGACGGACAGACTGATCCGGGAGTTGAAGGAGGAGAATGCTCGGCTCATGGCCAAACTGCACGGTCAAGAGAGAGGCGGAAAGGGCAGGGACGAAGGTCGGTAACTGGTCATCTCTGGTTTGTCTGGAATAACACGTCGGCAGAACGTACTGCGCCTGCACAAAACCCTGATTTTTCACGTTTTCGTTGGATGTTTGGTCAACGTTGCATCAAAATTTTGCCTCTTGCAGACGACACCTTTTCCTATACAACATCTGAAAACTACAGACAGGCTGTCAACCTTATATGCTCTAATACAACCTTATATGAGACGTTCTGCCAAAGTGCTATGCACAATGCATTACGGGTTTCGCGCAGGTGCAGTACGTTCTGCCAACGTGCTGTCTGGAATCTGGTTAACTAATTATGTTAGTTAGGCAACTTGATATTAGCATAACTTTTAGATATTACAAAAGGATATTCAAGACAGCATTGATTATTGTAAAAAAACCTGATGAAATTTTTACTTGTTTTGTGAAGGGTTGTCAAGCAGGGAGGCTGGGGAGGTTAGACTTGAAATTAGCATGACGTTTGAAACAATGTTCAAGTTGACACCAGTCAGTATGAAGGCAAAAAGCAGAGCAGTACATGTATGCTAAAGAACCTGGGAAACACATGTTCATGTAACTCCAGCTAACTGCTGTTTGTTTCTTACAGAACTGGAGAGGATGTTGCAGGAGAATGTCAGACAGATGTCAGATATACAGATGACTTGGGAGAAGAAACTGGAAGAAGCAAGGTGACATCTTAATGTGTATCCATAGCAACGTAGATATCTGTCATGACACCTGACATACACCATTCATTGCTCATCACTTGCCACAATTAAGTTGAAAAACAAGGCTTGCACCAAGCTTCACAATTTGCAAGTTGACACTGAAATCTGGGATCGTTGATCATGGCTTGAATTTCATGTAGTTAACAATCATCCAATGTTTCAATCCTACGTACAAAACATAATATGGTCTAAATGTTCAACTTTTTTTTTCCCTTAGGAGAGAATGGGAACAGTCCCAAGCTCAAGTGTCTCAGGTATTGTCAGTCAATGTTGTTTATTTTGTTATCTGTATCACTGACTGTCATTCTTCATAATAAAACCACAAACATGTAATGTAGTGCTACAACCCAAGAATGACAGATCAGGGGATGATCTTAATGTAGCCTAATGTGTTTCCTGGGGGTGACGGCACAGCCTGCTTGTAATGGGGGCTTTCTGGCTCCGATCGTCACGGCAACATGTGCGTCACTAATCCCAGGTTTACCAGGCGCCCACTGCTGCCTTAGGTTTACTGCTGCGATGGGGGATGGAGAATCGCTTTTATGTTTCCATTATCCTTGGGCAGACAGTTTGTGCTGTCAAGATAAGATGGCCGTAATGTGTGTGTGTTTTACTTCGCAGGAAGACATGCTGATTAAGGAGCACCCTTACCTACAGAACGTGAACGAGGACCCCTACCTGAGCGGGGTGGTAAAGCACGCGCTGCCTCCAGGTAAAACTGCAACAGCTCACATCTGCAAGGTCATAAAACAGCAACAGGTCACATCTGCAAGGTCATAAAACAGCAACAGGTCACATCTGCAAGGTCATAAAACAGCAACAGGTCACATCTGCAAGATCATAAAACAGCAACAGGTCACATCTGCAAGGTCATAAAACAGCAACAGGTCACATCTGCAAGGTCATAAAACAGCAACAGGTCACATCTGCAAGGTCATAAAACAGCAACAGGTCACATCTGCAAGGTCATAAAACAGCTGGATTTATTCTGATGTGTTCACTGCGACATTCCAACTTAAGCCTGATAATCTTTGGCCTTTGTGTGTGCAACTTTACATTTAGTTTTTATGCTTATCCTCCAGAAGTACCCACTTTGGACAGTAGAGCTGTAAATATTGGCTACAAATAATGTAGAAACATTCGGGATGGTCTCCATACTTTTTCCTAGTTATCACTAGTTCTTTACTTACGATATGTAAATGTTCCTGTATCAAATACTAGTAGTATATTGGATTCTAAAATGTTTTACTGTATCACTAAATATCAGAAAATGGTATATTGATGTCTATGGAAAATCTGTAGTCTATGACGGCCACAGCTCTTTGCAGCATTCTTGTGTCCATCTTGTGTGAGATACACCTAAGAGCCTAACAGTTGTTTCCTTCTCTTCGCCCCCCTCCCCCACAGGGAACAACTACTTGGGGAATTCAAAGTCTGAAACAGGAAACAGCATCTTCATCAGAGGACTGGGGTAAGTCCTTCATTCTGGTGAAAATATCATTTCAAGTTCAAGTTAAGAAGGCAATCTTTGTGTTCAGGATCACTAGTTAAAGCAAAGTAAAGTGACAGACCTTGATTCTTGTCCCCTGCAGGATCCTGGCCTGCCATGTGGTCATGAGCAACAGTGGAACAGAGATGTCCATAGAACCTGTGTCACCTGATGCCAAGGTGGTCATCAATGGACAACAAATCATGGTCAAAACACCTCTACAACACCTGGTGGGTCCTGAGCTTTGGCAGGGTGTGATTGGTTCAGCTTGATTAGATTTGAAGTTTCCACCAACCAGAACAGGGTTTGATTGGGTCAGCTTGATTAGATTTGAAGTTTCCACCAATCAGAACAGGGTTTGATTGGTTCAACTTGATTAGATTTGAAGTTTCCACCAACCAGAACAGAGTTTGATTGGGTCAGCTTGATTAGATTTGAAGTTTCCACCAACCAGAACAGGGTTTGATGCACATAGTTTGTACCTAGCACAATCAAGTTATCATTGTAAGTTATAGTATCTTTGTGTGGTTAATTTTGTTTTTGCTGTTTCTTCGGTAGCTCACTTTGAATGATGTTTTTGATTTCTTGTGCTCCGTCCCATTGTGCTTGAGTTTACTATCGAAACCTACTTTGGACTGACATATTTTTGTGTTGTACAAAGGACCGTCTGATGCTGGTTTCGAACTGCCTGTTCCTGTACGTGGGGTACCCGGCGGACCGAGCCAGCCAGGAGGACATGAAGGAGTACAGCTACGACTTCTTCCAGCAGGAACTTGCTCAGAGCCAGGTTTGTTACAGCCATTTCACCATCAACAGTGTTTGGGATGTTCCTTACTGTAGCTTATCCTGAACACTCTGACAACTGTCTTCCTGTGGCTCTACCAGCACGTCGGCAGAACGTACTGCGCCTGCGCACAAAAGCCTGATTTTTCACGTTTTTCGTTGGATGTTTGGACATAATGTTGCATCAAAATTTTGCCTTTGCAGACGATATCTTTTCCTATACAACATCTGAAAACTACAGACAGGCTGTCAACCTTATATGCTCTAATACAACCTTATATGAGACGTTCTGCCAAAGTGCTATGCACAATACATTACAGGTTTTGCGCAGGTGCAGTACGTTCTGCCAACGTGCTCTTCCTGTGGCTCTACTGTGGAAGTTTCCCAGCTTCGTTAAGGCTGTAGGTATTTGTGGTCAGAGATGCTGCCACTGTACAACTTCCTTTTCAGTACCGTGGAGAGTCCACTGGGTCCCTACAGTTAGTTCCAAAACACGTTGTTCTTGCATTATCTCTAAAGGCTCAGTCTGTACAATGAGATAATCATTCTGTTGATGACTTTGGTTGTTCCACGGGGAAGGACGACCCTGCCTTTTGGTTATCTCTGAAAACTCAGTCTGCAGAATGTCTAAAATCTGCACAATGCATGCTCTGTAGCTGCCTGGATAGAGATCTAAAAATAAATTTCAGCTGCCTTGCCCTTGTATTATGCCTAAAACCTCAGTCTTCACAATGTATGCTCTGTAGCTGCCTGGATAGGGATCTAAAAACAAATTTCAGCTGCCCTGCCCTTGTATTATGCCTAAAACCTCAGTCTTGACAGTGCATGATCTGTAGCTGCCTGGGTAGACATCTAAAAACAACTTCGGCTGCCCTGCTCTTGGATTATGCCTAAAATCTCAGTCTTGACAGTGCATCTGTAGCTGGCTGGATAGAGATAAGTCTGCTGGTTTATGAAAGTTCATCTGTGTTGGTACAATTGTCATTATGAAATGGAAACTTAACTTTAACTGCCAACACTATCTAATTTTCGGTTGACTCCATCAACCTTGTTCACGTAATGGACCCGTCTACACTTGGGACGTGACGTCAGAGACACGTGACCGTAGTAGCGGGTCATACATGCCAGATAACTTGTGTCTCCCCCGTCTTTGTTCAGGGTAGGTCTGTGAGCTCTTATGTAGACCGCCTCCTTTACCTCTTGCAAAGAAGTCCGATTCAGAATCAAAGTTGATGAACAAGGTTGATGGAGTCAATCGAAAATTTGGGGTAAGTCCCAATTCTTTGTAGATAGTGTTGGCAGTTAAAGTTTAGTTTCCATTTCATAAATTTGCTGGTTGTTCCGCAGGGAATGACGACGCTGCTGGGCACCCCGCGGCTCGGAGAAGGCGCAAACGAGGCGATGGACAAGCTGGTGTTCCAGGACTTCGTGCAGCTCATGCCCAAGGTCGACGAGGTCAATGCAATGAGCAAGGACATGAACAAGGTCAGGACTTCCAAACGGACAGTATTCTCGTTTTTTTTAATGGCAGTACCTACAAGATCTGACAGGGGGCACTTCTGTAACAGTCAATGAGAGACTGACCTAGGCTAGCCCTTAATAACAGCCTTGGCTGTGTCTTCAGCATACTTTGGTCCTCTTACAACTTTACGGTTGGCAAAATGTGTTCATGAAGTTGCCAACCAGAAACATTTATTTGATATGTAAGTTCTATCTTCATGTTGACTCTTACGAAGTAGTGTTAATATATATACTGCATGTCGAAGAGTAGATGTCAGGCAGTGACCAGACTGTATTCTGCTGTGTCCTCCAGGCCATGACATTCCAACCCATCATTAAGAATCTGGCATCCCACGATTCACTTGGCAACAATAAGGAAATGGAGGTGGAGGTGCTGGTCACCAACACACTAACGAACCAGGTATGCACTCTAACGAACCAGGTATGCACACTAACGAACCAGGTATGCACACTAACGAACCAGGTATGCACATTAACGAACCAGGTAGGCACATTAACGAACCAGGTAGGCACATTAACGAACCAGGTACGCACTCTAAGTAACCAGGTATGCACATTAACGAACCAGGTAGGCACTCTAACAAACCAGGTATCCACACTAAGGAACCACCTATGCAGGCAGTTGGCTGTTTCTGTGCGTTACCGGTATTTGTTGTTAGTGAGAACTGTGGAGATTACTCTGAAACTTCCTACATTATAAGTACAATCAGGGGGTTTATATTCTGCAGATTGCACATGGTGGGATTTCCAAAGACTCTGCTTTTCAAAGACTCTGCTTTAAGTGGTATTTTAAATTCTTCAAGGTTCAAAAGTGATGAAGTAGACTTAGTTTTTAGGTGCATCCCTCTTCCCAACATACAAAAGTCGGTAGGTAGATTGGTAAGGGTTAGCCAAAGATATGTTGTGTTTCATTGAGACTGTAGACTCCTATGGATGTAGTTACAAGTATTACATAGTGTCGTCCAAGTTCCAACAGTTCTTTACTGTACCAACAGGTGTGGACGTGGTCCAAGGCCAAGTTCATCAACCGTAAGTTCCTGATTGAGGAGCTGTACCAGCTGTACATGGAGGAGGGTAAGCTGGACGTGGAACAGGTCAGTTCTGGGGAGGTGTCCTTTCATGGAACTTTTCAGTTATTTTGTTTTATTTACACATATTGCCTGAGATTGGGCAACAGATGCGTTACCCTTGAGAACTTTTTCACACACTTCAGTTAATAAGATTAATAGCAAGGCTGGAGGTTTATGGATCACACAACAGCCAGTAAGCAGGCTGGTAGAACCCTGGTGTTTCTTGTGGCCTTCAGAATGTGAGCTCTAATGTGGAAACAGAAGGTGGAGACAGACTAACTAGATAAGGTGGAGGACTGTGGCACATTACAAATATCAATTAGTTTAATGTGGAGATGATATGAAAAGGCAGATGAGGGCAGTTTATTGAAGCAGTGATGAAATGAGTGTGACCTAATGCACTGCGGCACCAATTAAACCTTTTAGCCATTACATTGGCATGAACAGCTGACTGATGGAAGAGGAGAAAATCTCAAGAGTAACCTCTTATTTACTTTTGCTGCTGCCCTGACTCTGCATGTTCTCAATTGACTTCAAACCAATATACAAGTTCTGTTAAGACTGTAGTTATTTTGATTCATAGCAAACTACAAGCATACTGAAAACTCAGTTGGTCACAAAGCACCCATATCAGGCACACATACATGTATGTGCTCCAGTTGGCTGAAGTTAGAATGTTCCCTGAACAAATGGCTCCGATAAAAGTTCTGAGATTGAGCTTCAGTTTGCCTTGGCTATGATGTGTGTAAAATCAATGCCAATTCATCTCAGATTTGTGCTCATTAATATTCAAACCCAGTGCGGGTGAGGTCAGGCTGGGGACCCCCGTTTCTTCATCAGCACTCGATAGAAATCTGTGATCGATGGGCGGGGCAGTTTGCAGTTGCCTCCTGACCCAGATGCTAAGCACTTAAGCAACTTGCTGCATTTGTCAGAGGATTTCAAAGGCTCATTGCCTCTCTGCAAGATGAACTCCATGTTCAAACACAAATGATTTGGAACAGTGGCTCAATCAGGAAAGACAACAGTCTTGAAAGGATGCCTATTGAGCCTGTTAGTATTCAGTTGCTAAGCTGCTACCAGCCACAGAGTGGGTACTGTATGTATGTGAGCTTTCCAATGTTGTAATGAAAAATTGGTACTTTTGAGGACTGTTTGTCGTGTTTTTAGTTAAATTTGATGTGCAAATGTGTTACTGGAAGCAGGTTTGGTTATTTTTGCTGGTTTTCTGTAGGCGTATGTGTGGTTGGGACAATTACAGAAGCGCCGTAACATGTTGTGACACTAGCTGAACGGCGTTAGCTTCATGTTTGGATAAATATCAGATGGCCTGTACTTCTCAGGTGAGTTATTGATTCCAGCGGATGAAAAATGGGAGTGTTTTTCAATTTAGCATCCATCAATGATTGATCAATTGCCAAGTGTCGAGGCCTGAAGTATACATGAGGGGAGCCGGGTCTGTAATGAGATCCGTGCTGCTCAGACTGGCCTCCTCCAGGCTTGATGAGGAAGGGTGTGATTTTCTGCTACAGCTGGGCCATAACTCTGCTGCCAATACTGGTATTGACTGCAATGATCCTACAGGGAGAACAGTGATCAGGTACTTAATTTTCCCCACTTGCTATGCAGGGCCACACCTGCTGGCCGTGAAGCAGGGATATTAGCGGCCAGAAGTGGCAAATACTTTGTCAACGTGTCAGAACGCCCATCAGTCACTACAAGAATGAAATTTTTGTTAATTTAGCCTAAATAGGATCAAAAGGGTCAGGCGGCCTTTCAATGTGGCTTTGTGGCACTATTCAGGGAGATAATCAGGCATGGCCTTCTGGTAAGGCCTACGGAAAAAATGTTGTGTTTCCTGTTTCCTGACTGAGCCTAGCACGCACTACCCTAGCCTTTTTTCGGTCGGCCGCTGGCAAGTCTGATGTCTGAATTTCAAACCCTTTGAAACATTCTATCAAGGATTTTCAGAAGCAAATTTTCATTGAGTAAATCAGGTGAAATATTAGTCCCTTCCCCACAAGCAAACAGAGGGACAGGTCCTGGAGACAGCCCTGGTCCTGATGCATTTCAGTTTTACATTGTTCAAATGTATTTGTTGGACCACTTCAGCGAAAGTCTAAAAACAAAAAACAGACTCCCAGCCTACCAACCCTATTATTTTTCAGGACTGTAACTGGAAACACAGCATTTTTTCCTGAGGCTTTACAGTGGACAGACATGCTGACAGCCCATACATCAGTAACTGCACAGCTTCACACAGTAAATATGCCGGCTGTGGACTCTGGTATCTTCTACAAACAGGCCCATCAAGGCTAAGGCAAACAGACATAAAACAGATTTGGACATTTTCCAGTTTTTGCCATGATGTGCCACTCAATAAATACATGCAGGGGCCGACAATTTCAATACACACATGATAAATGACCCGTTAAGTTTGTTCCAAACTACTACTTTTTTGCCAATCCTACCATTTGACATTAATACATACCAGAATTCTGTATCTTTATACTGAACATTCACATGAACTGATGTGGGTGTACTAGATAAACGTGACCAAATTTGTGAATTTTTATCGCCTTAATCTGACAAATATTTTAAATATCAAAATGTTGATATCAGCAATATAATCCTGGCGATATTGTATTTTTCTTGTATTACCCTTATAAGTGAAACTGGGCAATTATAGGCCCATGTAGTCTTTAGTCTTTGACCAGATGAAAATTTTGCAAATACACGAACACCATTTCCCAGTATTGTTACTGCAATGAACTACCCTTGTATCAAACATTTACCACATGGAAATTTTGTGACATGTTGAACGTCCCCTGCTGTGGCTCAGCCATGCATCCGATTGCTGTTGGTGCAACAATAAATCAGCCTGCAGCTCACAGTTACAGCAAGTCACTGACCCCTACTGCTGAAGAGCCATCACGGAGATTTCATAAACATCATATTAAGTTGATACATATGCATGTGTTTCATTGATATGCTTACATTATGTGTAAACATGGTGAAGTTTGGATGTTTGTTACAGTGTGCTGTTTACCCTTAGTGGGAAAGACAGGACAAGCAAATGAAAGTATTTTTTATCCTGCATGTGGACCGATCCTGTCATCTGTTGTGTTGTTTTATTCGGTTTTAAACTGGCACTTATCACCCCCTGCTGTTTGATAAATAGATAACCGGTTTACTAAGACATAAAAATGTACTCGCAGCACTTTTCACTCAGCAATGCTGACAATTTGTGCAATTTTTCCCTGCTGTGAGGCGGCGGGGTGTCGGATGGTTTCCCCGTCCCTGGTGCTGAAGACGGACGAGCGTGTTTTTGTCGATGTAATATGTACGCCTCCTCCGCAGACGGAACGGCAGGCAGAGATACTGGGAAATTGATGGAGTACTTTGGAAATCTTTCCAACTCTGCCAGGCACCTTTTGACTGATCCTCTCGCAGCCCCGCTCCAGCTCGAGTTGGTTATTGATGTACCGGGAGAGAAGAAATCCAACCGTATCCTGCACTTGTGTCTGGCAGTGCGGGCAGGAAGAAATTTGTATCCCGATATAGGCATGACATGAGACTCCCATATGTCAGGCTGTACGTTGTGCTGTCAGCTTCGTGTTTCCCACTCCTCTGTCTGTATTCCCATGTTAATGAAGTGGATCCCCCTGCATCCCTCCTGGTAGTGTCAGCTTATTACTAGATTATATCTGCTCAGAAGAGTAGAATCTACAAGGTGCTGCTAGACTCCTGTTGAAGAGTAGGATTTGCATTTGTATGTTAATTTTCACACTGCAGAGCCGGAGAGGATGGATGTCTCTGTACAGAAGCTGGTGATAAATGTTACACCAGGGCTGAATCTGGGGCTGACTTCACCATCCACTAAGCACGGTGTTACCGATTACGCTCCCAGCAACCCCCATCATCTATTTTGCAGTTTAAGTGCTTGGCAAGGTGAAAATGACGCGGAAGAATGGAGGGGAAAACACATTCACAGTAAATTGGTGATTTTTGTGCCACTTTGAAACTTAATCATCCAGTTATTATTACCTCTTAGCTACATCCCTGTGTATGTCATCCTTATGTAGTGAGATGATGTTCTGCCTGAAGTGTTTATATCACATGTATGTGCATCACTCTGGGCTGCAGAACACACAGCATCATCATCATCATCATGTACATCACAAACAGCCCTGTCCTTGGTGCTGAACCTGCCAGCAGGTTGTTATAACACTTTCAAATCTGTCAGACTCTATAACAGTCAGCTGCAGACTTAGTTGTATATTGTTGGTGTCGTGAATCTGTATGTTCTGTTCGTGCCTGTATAGTATTTCACTCATTTTTGCCTTCGTCAAGAAGGGTATGTTTTCATGGGCGTTCGTGTGTGCGTGAGTCTGTCAACAGTATAACTCGAGAAGGCTTAAATGGATTGTCTTCATATTTGGTAGGTGGGTAGGTCTTGATGAGGTCTAGAAGTGATAGGAATATGGGCCCCCTGGCGGCTCGTTATGGTACTGCAGCGGTACTTCCGGTTTTGAAATATGGTGATCTGGAGGAGCTAGGGTCATGATTTTTGGATGGTAGATAGGTCTTGTGCTCGGGAAGAAGTGACATAAGTTTGGGCCCCCTAGCGGCTTGCTTTGGAACTGCAGGAGCATTTGTATGAAAATGTTTAAAGTAGGATAACTCAATAACCGGTCGACGGATCGTCCTGATATTTGGTGTGTAGGTAGCTTAAGTGATGCTTGACATAATTAGATGACAATTATGCAAATTATGATCTAATTTGCATAATAAATGAAGCAATTCTATAATTCAGTTACCTTCCATGATACTCTACCTTCATTGTGACACATGGGCTACAGGCTGTCCCAGAGGGAGAAAGTCCCAGAGGGGATAGTCCATGTAGCTGCAGGCAGTGTTGCCTTACAGCCTGCACATGTGTTTTTTCCCTTGCCCAATGCTCGATTGCAGACTGCATCGGCAGGGGTAATTTTCACAATCCAACTTCCATATTTAGGGGGACTAATATATCACTTCTACCTTCTTAAGTTATATAACGATAACATCTTTTGACGAAGGCATGAGATCGTTGACCTCTAGTTTTTTAATGTACATGTACGGTCAATACAATTCAGCAGTCCATAGTCTTTTTAGTTTATGTACTGCTGCCAGGTTGACCAGTGTTTGAATAAAGAATAAAGAATCATCATCATGTACATCACAAACATCCCTGTCCTTGGTGCTGAACCTGCCAGCAGGCTGTTATGAACACTTTCAAATGTCTGCACATTCAATGCAGATAATAATGGTCATGCAATCATGTTACATTTAAAGAAGGAATGGACAGGAACACCTGATTCCCAAATATTAATGGTGTTCTGTAATTAATTGTATCATACCTGTTACAGACTATGTAAACTATATGTATTTGTCCTACCACATTGACAGCTAGGGTGCAATGAGAAACAGCCTTGTTCGAATGCTGAGATGCTGTGACTTGACACTACTGACCCTCATCACTTTACGTACTAATTTTACCATAATTGTACTTACGTTAATTTATACTTTTCCCTTCTATTATGTTACTTAAGTATGTTTGCTTTATATGTGCAGGGGGCATCGAAAACTGCCAACATGGCGATATGTATTTCACCCTGGGTAAATAAATAGAAATGAAATGAAATCACACCTCTATGTTGATTACAGGCCAACGACCCGTTTTGGGATCCAGTGGAGGATGTGTTCCTAGGAAGGTAAGTCAGCCAAACTTTCATCCCTGTACATTATGGGGCAGTAACTGCTTATTTGTACCGTGTATCTTACATGAGGTGTAATGTTCAGGTACACTGTATGTAGTTATCCAAATAGCAATCTGATCCACATGACCTTTCCAAGACCTTTCCAATTCCTTACCATGTAATCACTTGAACTCTTGTGTCGTGCCTTGTACAACTCAGATGAAAATTGGGACGGTATTCTGGCAGGACACAAGGCAGCCCAAGTGTCCCAGGTTAATGTACAGCCCAAGTGCCCCTGGTTAATGCACAGCCCAAGTGCCCCTGGTTAATGCACAGCCCAAGTGCCCGTGGTTAATGCACAGCCCAAGTGCCCCTGGTTAATGCACAGCCCAAGTGCCCTGGTTAATGCACAGCCCAAGTGCCCCTGGTTAATGCACAGCCCAAGTGCCCCTGGTTAATGCACAGCCCAAGTGCCCTGGTTAATGCACAGCCCAAGTGCCCCTGGTTAATGCACAGCCCAAGTGCCCCTGGTTAATGCACAGCCCAAGTGCCCTGGTTAATGCACAGCCCAAGTGCCCCTGGTTAATGCACAGCCCGAGTGCCCCTGGTTAATGCACAGCCCAAGTGCCCCTGGTTAATGCACAGCCCAAGTGCCCCTGGTTAGTGCACAGCCCAAGTGCCCCTGGTTAGTGCACAGCCCAAGTGCCCCTGGTTAATGCACAGCCCAAGTGCCCCCGGTTAGTGCACAGCCCAAGTGTCCCAGGTTAATGCACAGCCCAAGTGCCCCTGGTTAATGCACAGCCCAAGTGCCCTGGTTAATGCACAGTCCAAGTGCCCCTGGTTACTGCACAGCCCAAGTGCCCCAGGTTAATGCACAGCCCAAGTGCTCCTGGTTAGTGCACAGCCCAAGTGCCCCTGGTTAGTGCACAGCCCAAGTGCCCCTGGTTAATGCACAGCCCAAGTGCCCCAGGTTAATGCACAGTCCAAGTGCCCCTGGTTAATGCACAGCCCGAGTGCCCCTGGTTAATGCACAGCCCAAGTGCCCCAGGTTAATGCACAGCCCAAGTGCCCCTGGTTAATGTACTGTCGTGCATCGCTAATGATAAAAGCATTTACAAATGGACGCCATTAAGCTCCTACCAAAGTGCTTGGGTTTCAGATTTGTATTACTTAGACATGTAATGGGATTTTATGTGTCGCATCAATCGCACCACGTTCCACAGGTTGATTAATTCTGTTCCTATTAAGCGAAGGAGGTTGATGTAGAAGGGAAAGGCACGTTATGTTTGCCTTCATCCTTCCTTTATTGTAATAAAACAAAACCTTCCCTCCTTGCAAAGTTACTTTGCCAAGCAAAGGGTCGGAGTCGATGTAGGCATCTAAAATACGACAGCATTCAGCCTTGATGTTGTTTTACTGCAGCTCGTTGCCCGGTTGTTAATGTGTTAGTTTTGTTATTCGTCCCTCAGTGCCCACATCTGGCTGCAGAGCCTTGCCTACCGCATCCAGATCGACGAGCAGATTGAAGTGCACAACTACCAGGGGAAGGAGGAGGCCATGGTGCAAGTGGTCATCTCCCCCGCCGACGCACAGGGCAGGTCAGGTCTTTTTTTAATTTTTTATTATTATTCATTTTCCACAAAAACAAACGACTCATATACATAGAGCCTCCCTAAATGCAGACCAACATAACTACATAAATACAACCACAAACTAATTAACTTATATGTTAATAAATAAAGGATATTGCTCCAAAATGTCTTACATAACGTACCCCACTTACCCCGATGCCTCTCAAGCTTCAGGTCAGGCCGTACATCTAACAGCCGCTAGCAGGGCTGCTTAGCACTAGAGTAGCATTAAAGGAGCTACCAGATTGTTTTTTCATATTTCGTTTGGAAGAATTTGGGGCTAAACCTAAGGCTTAGCAAGACAGTTCATAGCCCAACCCTGCAGTTTTCGGATTTTCCACCAGAGGGCCACCTTACTGTGTAGCACAGCAGGGATTTTTCCTCTGAACACAGGAAGGAATTGATTCCGTCGGGCTGCCCTGCTGAATCAGGTCTGTTGATCCCTTCCCGGAAAGGTGGTGGGATTGATTCCCAATAACAAGGCAGATTGCTTCAAGATGAGCCCGGGTGCACGGGTCTCCCGCCTCCCATTCAGGTGTCAGCCTGACGAATGCGTGTCATTCCCTCAGCTGATGGCACGGCAATTCCACCTCGGCAAGTTCACAAATGTTCCACGCTCGCACTTCATCAAAACTAATGGAAAATAATGGAGGTGTCAGAGGCAGCTCCATGGCAGGGCGTTTCTCTGCCCTGAGTGATACAGGCACCTGTCACTTTGTGATCGTTCTGAGCACAGGAAACCAACATCATCGAACTTTGTGATCGTTCTGAGCACACTAAACCAAGATCAAAGTCAATGGAATTGGTTTCCTTTGACAGAGATTTGAGCAAATTGAAGGGCATTTGATTTTGCACCTTGATGTTCTAGATTCTCACTTTGAGCCTTTCCGTAACCATCAGTGGACCAGTGACATCCAGATTGCACAACATTCTACTCAAAGTGCACTAGATAGTACAGTGTGCAATTTCATCAACAATTTACAACTTGGCAGAAAAAAGATGTCACTGAACTCTCAAACATCCAAAATGACAACATTATCACACACCAGCTTGTTCACCTCAACTATCCTGCCATCGGCAAGTTGTGATACCAGATATTCCTGGCTGAAACGTAATTAACACAAATACAAACTTTATGTGAGGTCTGGCATTGACTTTCATTGGATCCAGACCTGTGTATTGGTACCCGCCCTAAGAATCCTGGCTACAACACTACATTGCCAGCACAGCAGCCAACACAACTTCCTGTGTATATGAGGAGACTTCCTATTGCTGTAACTTCAGTCACACAATCATACATCACAAGTTAATTCATTCTTAGCACAGTTATAAACTTACCAACCAATTACTGAGTAGTTGGAGAGTCAAAGATACAACTCCAGTCTCCAGTAGAATTAAATTCTTATGAGCTTCACAAGCTTCAGATGATTCTGGAGCAGGATTTTAAGATGGATTTGCTGCCGACTGTTCAGTACTAAACTTTGCCAGTTTCCCCATCCACCTGGTCATGACTGTACCCCCAACAAGTCCATATCCATGTCATTACCTTTCTGGGATGTGTATATCTGAATATGTGTGTTGATGAACGTGTTCATGTGTATGCCTTAATCTGTATCATCCTATCAAAGTCGTGATCTATCTGATAACAAATATTAAGGTTTGTCGTCATATAGTCAAAAGATAAAGTCATGTTGGATAATGACAAAAGTTTAGCCTCTGTAGAAATAAATGGGAAGTTGTAATAATTGATTTCAACAATAAACTGTAAATGAGGAACAGATAAAGGCAGGAGAGAGAAGTAAATGTATTAGGAAGTCAGTGGAAGACAGGTATAAACTGTGGAAGACAGGTATAATCTATCGGAGGAATCAGTTCCCAGCATGGGCCCACGGTCAGGTCTGTGTTCATTAGGATCCCTCCAGAGGGATCGAGCAGAACATGTGAGGTGACAACGGAGGTCAGGGGGTAACATGAGGGCAAAGAGGGTCATGGGTAAGGGCAGGAGCAGGGTAACATTATCGCATGTGAAGTTCAGCAGGGTAACATTATTGCATGTGAAGTTCAGCAGGGTAACATTATCACATGTGAAGTTCAGCAGGGTAACATTATCACATGTGAAGTTCAGCAGGGTAACATTATCACATGTGAAGTTCAGCCAGGCAACATGTGGCAGTTGGAGGGGGGGTGACAATCTGTGCTGCAGGAAATAGCCGCAGGCCAAACTCAGTACCGCCATTATCTCAAACCCACACGGCAGCGCGCACTCATTGTACTGAAAATTGAAGGCATTGATTTCTGGTGGACCAGAGAACTGGTGGATAATTAAAATTGTAAAATCAAAGGGCAGGGTCTCCATTAGTGCAGACCCTATTGTGGAAGAAGGGTCACCTGCCAAAAAGTAGATTGGGAGTTTTGAAAGGGAGGCTGAGAATTGTTATGTCTGTCTATGGAGGTTGGTGTGACTGATAGAGCGGGGCTTATAGAATTTGCTCAGGAGGGTCAATCAATAAGGCATTCATCAGACATGTTGGGAGGAGATTCAGACAGGAGAGAGGAGCGCAGGGACCGTCATCAGGCTGCTGATGAGTATTGAGTTAGGGCTGTGCCTCCATGACAGATGCACGGTATTAACTGGGAGGCAGTAATAGAGTGGGATCCTTCAGCGGGCCCTTGTTTGTGCCTCCCAAGCCGTGTCCATTGATACCTCATTCAGCCGCTACAGGACGTGAAATTACCAGCTGTGTCCATTCTGCTGGCTGCAGCAATAAACCCCATACAGCCTGTCATGTTCGATCAGGGTTAAGAATGTTAAGCTGCGGCGGGGCTCGGGGGCCTGACCTGCAGTAGTGCTGATGTCCCCAGCCAGCTTACTGTCCTCCCAACGTGCAGATAAACAAGATGACATGCCAGGATCGCCGGCCTACGTGTAGTTTTATGGGTCTGGACCTGAACGGCTGCCTGATTAGGTATCCCACAACCCCCTGGGAGCACTTAGAGCCTGATGCCGCTGGTTACCCTGCCATATTGGAGCCCATCAGCCATAAGTTATACAAACATCAAACCAAATCATCATAAAGAAACCACAAAGGGTTTACTCCTGATATCCAGGGCATTAAGATGAAAGCCTGTTGATTTATAGTGTTTGTCAGGTTTATCATAATTTTCCGGCATCGTTACTGATTTTTCTTACTTCAAAATTTATGGCTGGTTAGTCAGGTACATGTATGCATGATAACATCATACAGTAATATGGAAACATCTCTCTATATGGACTGTTCTGTGCTCTGCTCTGCTCATGACTTCATAATGTTGTAAGTTGTTCAAAACAAAAGAGTTGTTCAAGTTGTGTCATGTTGCCTTCTCCAATACTTGAAATCTACACTTTGAATTTGAAAGGGAAAAAGTGTGTTGGCCGTACAGATGCGTAGTGTATATGATAAGTTTTATAGTATTCACCTTGTTCATGTATCTTGACTGTTGTGAAACTTGCAGGCAGCTGCCCGACTCAGAAGCCATGGTCATCGATCCCTCCGAGCTGCTCGGCAAGAGGCTGGATTTCATCATCAGTATCCCACAATGCCTTGGGATGAAGTGGATTCAGGAGGAGAAATCCAGAGGGTCCATGTTTAGGTACGTTAGCCGGCAGAATGTACTGTGCCTGCACATGTTTAGGTACGTTAGCCGGCAGAATGTACTGTGCCTGCGCATGTTTAGGTATGTTAGCATGTCGGCAGAATGTACTGTGCCTGCGCGAAACCCCGGGATGTAATGTGCATACTAGCACTTTAAGTAAGATATCCCGTCTGTAGTTTTCAAATGTTGTGTGGGAAAAGATATCTTTTGCAAGGGACAAAATTTCGATGGAAAGTGGATCAGACATCAGAAATCACAGTTTCGCACAGGTGCAGTACGTTCTGCTGATGGCTACATGTAGGTACGTTATTCTACAGTGTCTACAAGTCTACAAGTCAACATTTCCTGTAAATGACGCAGATTAATGTATAAGTTCACAACTTGATGTACCAACCTCTTGCTACTCCCTTCCCCCCATGAAGGTTGTAAAGGACTGTTTACAAAACAGGGAATGTTTGATGTTCTTGTGTAAATCACAGTTTTCTGAGTGTAGGCATGAAGCTTTATGGTTTCCCCTAAGAGTGTTATTACGAAGCTCTTTTGATGGTGGCTTTTACATGACAACAGGATGCACTTAAAGTCAAGCCTGTGTTTTACTACAGTCGGAATCGCATGTATCAAGCTGTCAACTACAAACATATTAAGCAAACAATAGACTGTTGTTATAAGACTAAGTAGCTAGTATTTGATAACAAACTGTTTGTCTGAGTTTAAACACAATCATACAGGAATGCATATACATGTATCCATCATTGATTTAGATGTGATTGTAGCAACAACGGTGATACTGGTAACGTTACATGTGTATCAATCAGTTTTGATGGTGCTGTAAAAAGTTGTTGCGATACAGGAGATTCACCGTGTTGCCATTTATCTTCTCTCTGCAGCTTCCAGTTTTACGGCACGTCGAACACCTACCGGTCGAAGCCGGTGTGGCACAGCCTCAACGCCAAGATGAACTTCACCCAGCAGTTCACCGTCAACCCTGTCAGCATGGAGTTCCTGCAGTACCTACAGACCCACGCACTGGTGCTGGACATGTGGGGCCTGCAGGGTGAGAGTTAGTTATTCAGTCCTTCATTCATTCATTCATTCATTCATTCATTCATTCATTCATTCATTCATTCATTCATTCATTCATTCATTCATTCGTGATTAACCACAGGTGTGGAAGGACTGACAGAACAGGTGACTATCACCTTCTCAAGATGTCAACCTGACCAGCAGTTAGGGTTGTACTTGCTATTGTATGTGATGTACTTGCTGTTGTATGTGATGTACTTGCTGTTGTATGTGATGTACTTGCTGTTGTATGTGATGTACTTGCAGTTGTATGTGATGTACTTGCTGTTGTATGTGATGTACTTGCTGTTGTATGTGATGTACTTGCTGTTGTATGTGATGTACTTGCCGTGTGTAATGTATAACCCGTTGCTGTCCCTGCAGAAGGGCGGGAGGAGGACCTGACCAGCAGTTAGGGTTGTACTTGCTGTATGTAATGTGTTTGCTGTTGTGTGTAATGTGTACCCTGTCCGTGCAGAAGGGCGTGAGGAGGACCTGACCAGCAGTTAGGGTTAGGGTTGTACTTGCTGTATATGTAATGTGTTTGCTGTTGTGTGTAATGTGTACCCTGTCCGTGCAGAAGGGCGTGAGGAGGACCTGACCAGCAGTTAGGGTTAGGGTTGTACTTGCTGTATATGTAATGTGTTTGCTGTTGTGTGTAATGTGTACCCTGTCCGTGCAGAAGGGCGTGAGGAGGACCTGACCAGCAGCTCTCCCCAGGACGGCTCAGATAACGGCTACGGCAGCAGCAGCACCATCCAGGAGGGGTCAAGGTCATCCTCCTTCTCCGACTCTGACCTCGAGCAGGTCTTGGTGAGTCCATCAAACAAACAAACAAACAAACTGTTCACCGTGGGCACATACGGGCTTAGCCTGGGTGCCAGACCATTGCCAGGGCCAGTATACAGGCTAGCCCCTCAGCCCCAGGGCTAGCCTGGGTGCCAGACTGTTGCTAGGGACAGTATACAGGCTAGCACCTCGGCTCCAGGGCTAGCCTGGGTGCCAAACTGTTGCCAGGGCCAGTATAGAGGCTAGCCCCTCAGCCCCAGGGCTAGCCTGGGTGCCAGACTGTTGCCAGGGCCAGTATAGAGGCTAGCCCCTCAGCCCCAGGGCTAGCCTGGGTGCCAGACTGTTGCCAGGGCCAGTGTACAGGCTAGCTCCTCGGCTCCAGGGTTAGCCTGGGTGCCAGACTGCTGCCAGGGCCAGTGTACAGGCTAGCACCTCGGCTCCAGGGCTAGCCTGGGTGCCAGACTGTTGCCAGGGCCAGTATACAGGCTAGCTCCTCGGCTCCAGGGCTAGCCTGGGTGCCAGACTGTTGCCAGGGCCAGTATACAGGCTAGCTCCTCGGCTCCAGGGCTAGCCTGGGTGCCAGACTGTTGCCAGGGCCAGTATACAGGCTAGCTCCTCGGCTCCAGGGCTAGCCTGGGTGCCAGACTGTTGCCAGGGCCAGTATACAGGCTAGCACCTCGGCTCCAGGGCTAGCCTGGGTGCCAAACTGTTGCCAGGGCCAGTATAGAGGCTAGCCCCTCAGCCCCAGGGCTAGCCTGGGTGCCAGACTGTTGCCAGGGCCAGTATAGAGGCTAGCCCCTCAGCCCCAGGGCTAGCCTGGGTGCCAGACTGTTGCCAGGGCCAGTATACAGGCTAGCTCCTCTGCTCCAGGGTTAGCCTGGGTGCCAGACTGTTGCCAGGGCCAGTATACAGCTAGCTCCTCGGCTCCAGGGTTAGCCTGGGTGCCAGACTGTTGCCAGGGCCAGTATACAGGCTAGCTCCTCGGCTCCAGGGTTAGCCTGGGTGCCAGACTGTTGCCAGGGCCAGTACACAGGCTAGCTCCTCAGCTCCAGGGCTAGCCTGGGTGCCAGACTGTTGCCAGGGCCAGTATACAGGCTAGCTCCTCGGCTCCAGGGTTAGCCTGGGTGCCAGACTGTTGCCAGGGCCAGTACACAGGCTAGCTCCTCAGCTCCAGGGCTAGCCTGGGTGCCAGACTGTTGCCAGGGCCAGTACACAGGCTAGCTCCTGAGCTCCAGGGCTAGCCTGGGTGCCAGACTGTTGCCAGGGCCAGTATACAGGCTAGCTCCTCGGCTCCAGGGCTAGCCTGGGTGCCAGACTGATAGATCGCACCAGTATGCAGGCTGCAGCATGTGTTGTGATTTATGTTTTCATTTTGAGCAGTCCTGTGGAGGGACGACATTAGAGATGACTAATAACTGTCGGGCTGTTCATATGTGGTGGGAAACTCCTCAGTTGGAATGTACGACCTTCTTTAACGACTTGTAAGGTTACTCTGAGAGTATGAGATCAGATTATTACTCTGAAGATGAAAATATTAAGATTTCCTGGGATAATGTTCTAAAATCTACAGCTTGGTGCAGACAGAATCAGAGGTCCTTCTACTTTCATCTATTAGATGCAAAATGGAAGTGATTATCATTTCACTTGCCTCAAGTTCTACATGATATTTCACTGAATAATGTTGTTTGGTGATTGGAAAGTCTATCTTCCGTACCCTTTAGCACGCTGAAGTAGCCGTTTGGCTGCCAATTCTGTATTGGTTATGGGGATATGCAGCAGGGAGAAGGGTGCAAGATCATTTGAAAAACACATATACCTGTAGTATCCAGGAATAGGTTTAGAAACTTGACAGATGACAGAAAAAAACTGCAAACTGTTGATAGAAATCTGCTGTAGAATAGATAAATGTGATACAGTGCATGTTTGTGTGTGTGTGTGTGTGTGCGTGTGCGTGTGCGTGTGTGTGTGTGTGTGTGTGTTTTAGCACATGAGAGAGGCTAATAAATATGTGTGTGTTTGTGTGTTGCAGCACATGAGAGAGGCTGAGAACCTGGAGTTGAAGAAACAGATGCAGGATCTGGAGGCCGAGCTGGAGAAGCTGAGGTTGTCTGAGCAGGCAGCTAAGAAGGAGAAGTTCTCGCTGTTACAGCAGCTGGAGAAACTGAGGACAGCTCAGCAGGTCCGGGCTGCGTCCGGGGGAGGGGGGCGGCAGCCCAGCTCGTCGGCAGGTAGGGCTTGGTCTTCGGTACACACAGATATGCAACCTTAATGGTAAAGTTTAACTTTAATCCAACACAAGAAGGGAACTACCAGTAATTTTCTTGTGTTGGATTAAAGTTAACTTTACCATTATGGATTCTACCAACACAGATCAGCTTTCATTCAAAGATATGCATCCTGTTCCTGCACGATTGCCTGCGAAAATTACTGTCTGGGAGCAATTTTGTGGGGAACCTGCTGATGCATTATGACAGCTGGGGAAATACTCACAGCTCTTACATTCAACAACCTTTAGTATTTCCAAAACTTTCAGGAAATGCCTAAAAATGCATCAATTTTTCACCAGATTTCTGGGTTAGGGTTAGGGTTAGGGTTAGGATAGGTGCAATTATCCTGTGCCGGGGGCCAGGGGGGAGAGATGCGCCTGGGACCAGGGGGGAGAGATGCGCCCTGTACCAGGGGGGAGAAATGCGCCTGGGACCAGGGGGGAGAGATGCGCCTGGGACCAGGGGGGAGAGATGCATTTACCTCCCACAGACAGAAGGGCTGGGTGGAATGCATTAGACCAGCCTGGCTTCAGGCTCCTGATTCTGCTGCAGAAGTCGTACTGCAGTAATCCCTGCCAGATGGGCATCAGCTGACACGTGCAGTGACCTATGTGAGTGGTGGGATGGGGAGTGTCATGGACACCAGCGAGGCTCTGGGACCAGTTGTCCGATGCCTCCAATGTCTCGAGCATCGCCATAAAACACACAGCCGAGATGTCGGGTTGAATTTGGACCCTGGTAGTAACATGTCCTGTTTTGAAGTGAGTCGTGACAATTCTAAACCGATGTAATCCAGTAGTGGATAGGATCCAGCTGTTAAGGAGATAACTCAATAGGTGATACAGATGCGTTTCACCCAGATGTGGCAAATATACTCACGCTCAAAGGGAACCAGTTCTACCCGTCTGAGAGTAAAGACTGTTCTTTGTCCATGCCTCAGCAGAGTTGTACTTTCTAGCTCCCACGGATTTCAGCCAAAACCGTTATCTTGAAAAGACAGTTATGAACAGACAGATATGGCCATTTATGGTTTTGGAGGGTATGATATAAGAAAACGTATATATTATGTGATTTTGCTTGCTGGGATCGCCGTAAGGTAGACATACCTTTCATATAATACTCCGTGGAAGCAGCCAGGGTGGAGATCAGTATGAAATATTCATAGTAAGGAAGAGGAAATGCAGGGATGAAGTGTCCATCCGTCATGCCGTACCAGGCCCTGTGGACAGTCGGAGATGGATCGCCGACAGACGAGATGGGCTGGTCAGAGGTTTATATCAGGCTGCAGGGGATTTCTTCCCGTGCATGTCTTAAACCGGCAAGGAGAAATACATCAGGGCTGCACAGGAGACTTTCTGTACCCAACAGTGCAGAGAAACACTTTGCACCAATGGGGGGTGATGACGCATTTTATTCCTTCCTTCCAGGTTCCTCCAGGACACCCCCTGCCACAGTTACACAACAGAAGACCCCCTCCACAGCACAGAAGACCCCCTCTGCAGCACAAAATTCCCCTTCTTCAGCACAGAAAGCCCCCTCCTCAGCAACCAAGTCCATGGATGGAGAGCTGGCCAAGGCGATTAAGGAGTTCTTTAGTGGACTGAAGCCGGCGCTGCAGACTCTCAGGGAGCTGAAGGAGACGTCAGGACAGGTGGGGGTTTTCCTCTGTCAGTGGTACCAACTCAGAATCAATAGAATCATCATAGATTGACATGAACATGAATTAGAGAAGTAGGTTTATCTTGTTAATCCGTGTACAAAATGTGGTTGTTTTCAAGCCTGGGAACTTGCAGTGCAGCACAGCTGTATGAGATTTTGGTTTGTACATGTAAGATGCTGATTTGTAAGATGTTTTATAAGATGTTGGTTTATAAGTCATGTACATGTAAGACTTGTACATGTAAGATGCTGGTTTGTAAGATGTTCGTTTGTAAGATGTTGGTTTATAAGATGTTGGTTTGTAAGATGCTGGTTTGTACATGTAAGATGTTGGTTTATAAGATGTTGGTTTGTAAGATGTTCGTTTGTAAGACATTGCTTTGTAAGACGTTTGTTTGTAAGACGTTTTGCATTTTGCCCCCAGACGAGCGCAGGTGAGCAGGCTGACCTGGTTGCCATGGAGAGACACACCCAGCTGGTGCACAAGCTGGACGAGGACCTGTCCGCCAGCCTCACCAGCCTCAAGGCCAATGTCGTCGCTGCCGTCAAGAGGAAGAAGGAAGGCGGCGCTGAGCAACAATCATGACCCCGGAGGGCCCCTAGTCAAGGGCTCCAGCCAGCACAAGTTTTTCTGTAAATTACCGGAACTTTGCGGCACCTGACGGAAAAATTATGAAACCAATCCGTCAACCTTGACATACAAAATCAACAAAAGTCTTGGGTAAAAATATAGAAACATCCAAAGGACCACCGACAGCCACTCTAAGCCCCATGATTTGCTTCTCAAAATGCGGGAAATTGTGTTTTTGAAGGGTTGAAAATCCAAACTTTCCATCACGAATCTGGGCTGACGGAAAAACATTTCGAGCTGGCTAGAGCCCTGCCCTAGTCGTCTCCACCATGACTCCTGTGCTGGCCAATACTTTTGGCAAAAGTAGCCAAACACACTGTACCTGATATGGTGCTTGGTTTGTCAAAGTTAGCTGCAGAAAGCTCGCCTGCAGGAAGCTAGCCTGGAGGAAGCTAGCTGCAGAAAGCTAGCTGCAGGAAGCTAGCTGCAGAAAGCTCGCCTGCAGGAAGCTAGCTGCAGAAAGCTATCCTACAGGAAGCTAGCTGCAGAAAGCTAGCCTGCAGGAAGCTCGCCTACAGGAAGCTCGCCTGCAGGTGTACCCAATCTCCCATCAATCTGGCTCACTCCTCTCAGCAAGTTTGGCTATTTTCTCACTCAAAGGAGTCTGGTGGAGTTAAAAATGCATCAACTGCAGTGTGTTGGGATGCCGTTGGGAAGACGGTGACATTACAACTGTTGCATCCATGTGTTTTGACAATGTAGATAAGTGAAACAGAATGTTTTACTAAGCACACGCTTGTGCCTTTAAGGACACGTCTGAGTTCTACAGCTCAGTAGCTGAGAAGCTGCCGTGCAGTGGTACATTAATTCTACAATTTAAAACGTCAAGGAAACTGTTGAAAACAGTTGTTAAATCATGTAAGGATATCATTGTGGCTGATAATAGGTTGTGGGATTACCTCAAACCACCATGCACTGGGACACCCTCAGTCCTGATGGACTGATTTGTGTTTGCTTCTGGGAGATATTGAGAGCATGGATTGCTTATATGTACGTATGTAAGCCAGCTAGTCTGTACTGGAGTTTTACTGCGCCCATTACCCATACCCAGATAAGCACACACTCGCATGAAACTGTCATGGCTCGAACATCCAGACTTATGGCAGATACTTTAGCTGCATTAGAACCACCACCGAACCACAGGCCTCTCATCCCACAGATCCCATCCCAGTCGCTCGGCTCAGTGGAGCGGAACGATGATTAAATGTGATGATACATGCAGGTAATGCATATTTATGGCCTGTGATGCAGTGTGGTTAGTGATAGCCAGGTACAGGATAATGCCATGGCTTGTGATGCAGTGTGGTTAGTGATAGCCAGATCTGCCTGATCAGGAAATTGACACACAGTGAAGTTTGGTTACCTTCATCATCAGTTGGGCAAAGCCTGTCAGATGCCCACAAATTTTAGGTCATAAACTACATGTAGGTAGGAGAATGAGTACAGCCAATGTTGGCTTGCTACATGCATATTGTAAAATCCCTACTCTCATAGTGAAAGTAAATTCATCTCCCATATTATGATGTATATATTTATATTAAAAAGAGTTGTTATTTCTAAACTGTAAGAGAACCAAAGTCTGAAGTAACCTGAAGAGATTTAGCCTCAGCATAAATCCATTATTCTTCCTTGTGCCAAGCCTTATCAGTACTACATACATGTATGTAGCTATGCAGGTTGGCACCGCTGAGTTTGAATATTGGAAAATATAGGATGTGGTTGAAATGCAAGGTGCAACCATGGTTATGGCTATTTTCAATTTTTTTTTTATTTGAAAAGCTATTTTTGATTTTTGTTTTATTTGAAAGAATGTCACAGTTTTTATTTGAAAATGGCACAAAAGGCATTAATGTGCACAAATGCCAGCTTGATTTGAAAAGACAAGTGGTGGTAAATGCCACTCCTTTATTTTTACTCAGTTTATTGCAGTGGCCCTTTTGTATGCACAGAGCTGTCCAGTTTGGTGTGCACGTGTACAGTATTGTCAGGACCTAATGTCAATGGTGATGTACATAATTGTACAAATTTTGTCAGAGTAATATATATGTACATACAAATATTTAATTATCAATTATGTACAATTTTCATGCAATATTTTCACAAAAAAGAGCATACATTTGTGGGCTGAAACATGGCCGCTGACCACGTAAATTCTCAGACGTTCGGCTCTGCAATCATTTTGTAACCAGGATAATATCAGATCTGACGTGTTTTACTGAAAATTCTGGTTGGTTGGAATTCTATGGAGCTCAGGACATTATGATAAGCTGGCATTGTGTCAGATATTCTGACTAGAGCAAGAATCGCGTTTGATAGTGTACTAGCATTATGTCAGACAGAACATGACAGAAATGGCTTTGACAACAAAATGAAGCAATGTTTGAATTCTTTGCCACAGACCTTGTTGGATTGCTACATTGTTACCATCATTCCAAGTTTAAGTGTATCTTTTTTTTAAAAATCATGAAAACAACAAGTGTTGCACACTTCCTGTGAATTAATGGACACAACTCAAATTAAAACTAAAAATGAACGTGCTTGATTGTCAGTGTATTACATGTATTGCTGATGTACAGTTTCTCTGTTCATTGTTGGGTGCATTGATAAATACATGTAGGACTGGTCAAGTCTTAGATGCTTTACTCACAGGAAACCCTTACGTTGTACAATAAGCAACTAAGGCTGAAAGATTCAGTAAAGACTACAAAATTCTCATTGGATAACTAACTGTAGACACTTGTCAATCAACACTATCCATCAGTTGTCACCATGGAGACACTAAGGTGCACAATCTAACCTCACTACTTTCAGGACTTTGAAACTTTTATTGTGATACCACATTGCAGACATACGTCTGAATTGCGTAAGTATTTACAATTAAAAGTGTTGCAGGCTCTACTGGTCAGTCATTGTAATATACAAAACATTGGTATGTCTTAATGATAAGAATGATAATTACAATGTAGATACTAACAATAAAACTCTTACTGGATACAGATCTCGAATAAATGCCTGGGTAAGACCTTAATAAGGCATGAACGTTCAAAACAAACAAACAAGCAGACAGATAGTTTGTTCACAGACCAAAGGTGCTTTACACACAGCGCAGCCCTCACACTCCATTACGTGTGAGCAATCGCTGCACCAGCAGCGCAACATCTGACCCCCTTTCCTTCTGATACGCAGAGGTCAGCGGCTCACACCACATCCATCACACGCTATCAGCAGCCAGGAGGCTCAGGAAGAACATCCCAAGATCACTACACAAGTCCTCCTGTCACAGATCCATGCTAACTGTGCCCCAGCCTCCCAGCCATGGTGACCCCACAAAGTCTCCGCCACCAATCAATACCCCAGCGGCGCCGGGCGGCAGGATGGATGGTGCTGTCTGCTGGCCTGGCTCCTGGTGCTGCTGCCTTAACCTTGGCTGGGGGGACAGCTTCCCATGGGAGCTGTGTGACAGGAGCCGTTATGTCTGCTGAGCTGGGGTACAGCAGGAATGCTGTGTGACAGGAGCCTTTGTGTCTGCTGAGCTGGGGTACAGCAGGAATGGTGCTGTCAGCTGTGTGACAGGAGCCTTTATGTCTGCTGAGCTGGGGTACAGCAGGAATGGCGCTGTCAGCTGTGTGACAGGAGCTGTTATGTCTGCTGAGCTGGGGTACAGCAGGAATGGTGCTGTCAGCTGTGTGACAGGAGCTGTTATGTCTGCTGAGCTGGGGTACAGCAGGAATGCTGTGTGACAGGAGCCTTTGTGTCTGCTGAGCTGGGGTACAGCAGGAATGGTGCTGTCAGCTGTGTGACAGGAGCCGTTATGTCTGCTGAGCTGGGGTACAGCAGGAATGGTGCTGTCAGCTGTGTGACAGAAGCCGTTATGTCTGCTGAGCTGGGGTACAGCAGGAATGGTGCTGTCAGCTGTGTGACAGGAGCCTTTATGTCTGCTGAGCTGTGGGACAGCAGGAATGGTGCTGTCAGCTGTGTGACAGGAGCCTTTGTGTCTACTGAGCTGGGGTACAGCAGGAATGGTGCTGTCAGCTGTGTGACAGGAGCCGTTATGTCTGCTGAGCTGGGGTACAGCAGGAATGGTGCTGTCAGCTGTGTGACAGGAGCCTTTATGTCTGCTGAGCTGTGGGACAGCAGGAATGGTGCTGTCAGCTGTGTGACAGGAGCCTTTGTGTCTACTGAGCTGGGGTACAGCAGGAATGGTGCTGTCAGCTGTGTGACAGGAGCTGTTATGTCTGCTGAGCTGTGGTACAGCAGGTATGGTGCTGTCAGCTGTGTGACAGGAGCTGTTATGTCTGCTGAGCTGGGATACAGCAGGAATGGTGCTGTCAGCTGTGTGACAGGAGCTGTTATGTCTGCTGAGCTGGGGTACAGCAGGAATGGTGCTGTCAGCTGTGTGACAGGAGCCTTTATGTCTGCTGAGCTGTGGTACAGCAGGAATGGTGCTGTCAGCTGTGTGACAGGAGCCTTTATGTCTGCTGAGCTGTGGTATAGCAGGAATGGTGCTGTCAGCTGTGTGACAGGAGCCGTTATGTCTGCTGAGCTGTGGGACAGCAGGAATGGTGCTGTCAGCTGTGTGACAGGAGCCGTTATGTCTGCTGAGCTGGGGTACTGCAGGAATGGTGCTGTCAGCTGTGTGACAGGAGCCGTTATGTCTGCTGAGCTGTGGGACAGCAGGAATGGTGCTGTCAGCTGTGTGACAGGAGCCGTTATGTCTGCTGAGCTGGGGTACAGCAGGAATGGTGCTGTCAGCTGTAAGCTGTGTGACAGGAGCCGTTATGTCTGCTGAGCTGTGGCACAGCAGGAATGGTGCTGTCAGCTGTGTGACAGGAGCCTTTATGTCTGCTGAGCTGGGGTACAGCAGGAATGGTGCTGTCAGCTGTGTGACAGGAGCCTTTATGTCTGCTGAGCTGTGGTACAGCAGGAATGGTGCTGTCAGCTGTGTGACAGGAGCCATTATGTCTGCTGAGCTGTGGTACAGCAGGAATGGTGCTGTCAGCTGTGTGACAGGAGCCTTTATGTCTGCTGAGCTGGGGTACAGCAGGAATGGTGCTGTCAGCTGTGTGACAGGAGCCTTTATGTCTGCTGAGCTGGGGTACAGCAGGAATGGTGCTGTCAGCTGTGTGACAGGAGCCTTTATGTCTGCTGAGCTGTGGCACAGCAGGAATGGTGCTGTCAGCTGTGTGACAGGAGCCTTTATGTCTGCTGAGCTGGGGTACAGCAGGAATGGTGCTGTCAGCTGTGTGACAGGAGCCGTTATGTCTGCTGAGCTGGGGTACAGCAGGAATGGTGCTGTCAGCTGTCAGCTGTGTGACAGGAGCCATTATGTCTGCTGAGCTGTGGCACAGCAGGAATGGTGCTGTCAGCTGTGTGACAGGAGCCGTTATGTCTGCTGAGCTGTGGCACAGCAGGAATGGTGCTGTCAGCTGTGTGACAGGAGCCTTTATGTCTGCTGAGCTGTGGTATAGCAGGAATGGTGCTGTCAGCTGTGTGACAGGAGCCTTTATGTCTGCTGAGCTGGGGTACAGCAGGAATGGTGCTGTCAGCTGTGTGACAGGAGCCTTTATGTCTGCTGAGCTGGGGTACAGCAGTGTGCTGTCAGCTGTGTGACAGGAGCCGTTATGTCTGCTGAGCTGGGGTACAGCAGGAATGGTGCTGTCAGCTGTGTGACAGGAGCCGTTATGTCTGCTGAGCTGGGGTACAGCAGGAATGGTGCTGTCAGCTGTGTGACAGGAGCCTTTATGTCTGCTGAGCTGTGGTATAGCAGGAATGGTGCTGTCAGCTGTGTGACAGGAGCCTTTATGTCTGCTGAGCTGGGGTACAGCAGGAATGGTGCTGTCAGCTGTGTGACAGGAGCCTTTATGTCTGCTGAGCTGGGGTACAGCAGTGTGCTGTCAGCTGTGTGACAGGAGCCGTTATGTCTGCTGAGCTGGGGTACAGCAGGAATGGTGCTGTCAGCTGTGTGACAGGAGCCGTTATGTCTGCTGAGCTGGGGTACAGCAGGAATGGTGCTGTCAGCTGTGTGACAGGAGCCTTTATGTCTGCTGAGCTGTGGTATAGCAGGAATGGTGCTGTCAGCTGTGTGACAGGAGCCTTTATGTCTGCTGAGCTGGGGTACAGCAGGAATGGTGCTGTCAGCTGTGTGACAGGAGCCTTTATGTCTGCTGAGCTGGGGTACAGCAGTGTGCTGTCAGCTGTGTGACAGGAGCCGTTATGTCTGCTGAGCTGGGGTACAGCAGGAATGGTGCTGTCAGCTGTGTGACAGGAGCCGTTATGTCTGCTGAGCTGGGGTACAGCAGGAATGGTGCTGTCAGCTGTGTGACAGGAGCCTTTATGTCTGCTGAGCTGCAGTTACAGCTGTGTTACAGCAGGGATGGTGCTGTCACACCACAGAACTGAGAGGACCCTCCATGGAAGACAGGAGATCCTTGAGATGCTATCCTGTGAGCCAGCCTGTTACTTTTCCCTAGTGGGTACATGTACATGTATTACCACTCAGCCACCCCAGTACCCAGCCAGGTCTGCTGAAGAAAAGTTCACTGTGGATTTTTTAAATAAACCTCAATGAGAATCTATTAAAACTAGATGCTGGGCACACGGTCAGAAATGGTCAGTAACTAGGAAAGCCCGATTATCAGTGGGGACAGCTTGTGAAGGGACATACGCCTGCCCTAGCTGTACTGAGACAATACCAGTTCACCCAGATTCTAGCACATTTCATTAGGAATTTGACAGTGACTAATTAAGGAGTTTGTCTTCACAGAAGATACCATCAACTGTCTAGAGAAGAGTCTCCTGATTGGGGAAACAAAAGCAGGCATCAAGAGCAGTGATTTATCGGAAACCTACAGTTCCTGTTTAAGAATGTAAACAGCAGGCGAGCAAAATCAATACACATCCATATATGTATCTCCTTTACACGTACTTGGCTGCAGCACAAGTATTGATCCTCGCGGACACAAGGAGCGTCCTTTTCACCTCTTACAGCTTCCTCCACCTGAACAAACCCCACACATGATCCCGTATGTATCTGTATCTGTAAACCGCCCTTCAGCATAACACACAAGCTTCTGTATCTGTATAGCCAGTATAACTGCCCTTTGGCATAACACACCAGCTTCTGTATCTGTATAGCTGGTATAACTGCCCTTCAGCATAACACACCAGCTTCTGTATCTGTATAGCCGGTATAACCACCCTTCAGCATTACACACCAGCTTCTGTATCTGTATAGCAGGTATAACCGCCCTTCGGCGTAACACACCAACTTCTTTGTCTGTATAGCCGGTATAACCGCCCTTCAGCATAACACACCAGCTTCTGTATCTGTATACCCGGTTTAACTGCCCTTCTGCGTAACATACCAGCTTCTGTATCTGTGTAGTAGGTATAACTACCCTTCGGCATAACACACCAGCTTCTGTATCTGTATAGCAGGACCTGGTATAACCGCCCTTCGGCATAACACACCAGCTTCTGTATCTGTATAGCAGGTATAACTACCCTTCGGCATAACACACCAGCTTCTGTATCTGTATAGCAGGTATAACCGCCCTTCGGCATACAACACCAGCTTCTGTATCTGAATAGCCGGTATAACCACCCTTCGGCATAACACACCAGCTTCTGTATATGTATAGCCAGTATATATATATAACCACCCTTCAGCGTAACACACCAGCTCCTGTACCTGTATACCCGGTTTAACCGCCCTTCAGCGTAACTCACCAGCATCTGTATCTGTACAGCTGGTATAACGACCCTTCGGCATAACACACCAGCTTCTTATCTCTATAGCTGGTATAACCGTCCTTTGGTATAACACACCACGTACAATGTACATGTATGAACCTTCAACGAAATGCATAACCAGGTTATTGGCACCATCTCTCCCCACTTTAGCTTCTTCCTATTCATGGTGCTTCAATTAATGCAGTCAGTACACCCAGACTGTCTGCTGACTGTGTCAGCTCATTCTTTTATCATCAACCATGTTGTTTGATCCTCAATTACTGTTATTTGATCCTGGATCATTATTATGATGGATGTGTTGACGGAATGAGCTAACGAGATGCACAGTTAGGTGAGCGCAGAGCATCAGGTGAAGCCAAAGGAAGACAAACTACGTGATTTACTCGTGTTATTACCTTACATGGCATGAAAGATAAGCCACTCCCCCCCCCACACACACACAGGTGCTGCTGCCCCCCTCCCCTGGCTGCAGTTAGCCTCCAGCTGCCAGGGGGCGCTGTTTTCCTACGGAGAGGCAGATAACATGGATTTCCTCAGTTACAGTGAGAAGCTACAAAAGACGCGATTATGGGCCATCTTCTTCAGAACATAAAATTTTGGACTGGCAATAAATGAAATTGGTTTGACACAAGGTGGAAAACATCAGTATTGTACTACAGTTGACGTTAATGGTACTGTGTTGGCACAGCCTGCAGTAGTGTTGAAGCATGAGAATTTACAAACATATACAAATATTTGCACCTTATTTGCAGTCGTAAACAACATCTAATCACATTTTATTCCGCGGCTGTAAAAACGTGAAGATGCGAGTGTGATCAGCAATTGAGCTATAATCTCATGAGAGTACCCAATAAACTGCTCACATGAACCATTTTAGTCACAAGTGACCATGCCTGAAGAAACGCACACCCTGCTCTCTGCACTCAGGTTTAGTAAGAAACCCATTTCTCTTCCCTATCTGGAGGGATTGCATGACTGATGTGATGCATCAGGCCCCACACATGTACCTGTGTGATGATGCTCTGCTTTACCACAGATAACGATGTCCCACAAGCCTCGGAATACAATAAATCAAGGTAGCAAGCCAGGAAAGAACAGACGTGCACACACCTCAAGTCTCATGGAAGTCCTTTACCAGCAGGAGCAGCAAATATATACAACAGCAGTTCTACAGTCTGTAACTCATACATGTTTATGTGCAACTATCAGCATCGCCACAGAGCATGCCTGGTTTCCAAGCAGATAAAAGAGTCTTAGGTGTAGCCAACCCTTTTTGACAATAGGAGAAGAGGGGCTGTCTACTGGTGAAGCAGACTTGAGCATGTAACATTACATCTCCTTCCCACGTCTGCTTGAAGAACCCAACTCCCCTGCAAGTCAGCCCGTGGTTAAAGCAGATTGATTAGACCAGACTTGCCTGTAAACAGCTATCATCTTCATCAGCTATGGAGCTGGTAGGGATGCAGCTCTCCTGGTAATAAACTGGTTCTACATGTTTGTTTTGTTTTATGCAGTAACAACATGATATATAACAAACCATGTGGCAGTGGTTGTTGTCATTATACTTGGTGGTCACACCTGTCCTTGGATAGGTCCATGCACCAACCAGGGACAAGTTTACAAGTCCATGCACCAACCAGGGACAAGTTTACAAGTCCATGCACCAACCAGGGACAAGTTTACAAGTCCATGCACCAACCAGGAACAAGTTTACAAGTCCATGCACCAACCAGGGACAAGTTTACAAGTCCATGCACCAACCAGGGACAAGTTTACAAGTCCATGCACCAACCAGGGACAAGTTTACAAAATATTAATACTCTACCTGGATTTAGCATTACCAGGGCAGCGTTGGAAGCAATCGTGATCATGCATGTTACTATTTCCACATACTTGTGTAGCAGCTTTCTTTCTTTAGCACATAATTTCATTCTTTTCCTTAAGCCATAAATAAATACACCCCTTCTATTCCACAATGTACCAGGAAATGTTGCCCACCTACTTTGGAATGTGTGGACAAGAAATCCTGTTTAACACCAGTAATATCTTAATCACCCCTTCATGTCAGGGTAAAAATAAAGCCATCGTACTTCTACTGCATTGTGCAACATTTTCTATTCATCCTATAAAGCAGCATCAATAGTGAGAATGTCTTTGATTTCTTACCGATTATCTTACACAGCTTTTTTTTCTGTAGATATTACGTTGGAACACCTTGATTTAACTGAATGAATCAAACTAGTTTCAACTGCCTTACCATTCCAGAAATGATTTTGTGTCTACTTTCTAAAACTGTGACTTGTTTACTACAAGGACAGATGTTGCCTGTGTTTCATGTGATTTGTAACTCTTTTCCACAGGATTCCAACTATGCGAAGCTCTATTTTTACATTTCATGCCTGTCCTATTGTATATATGGAATGGTGCATCTGGTTTAGCCTCCTATCTCTCATGATATTCATACAGGAAAAGTTTTCTACCAGTGGCAAGGCCATAATTTTTCACAGAACCCAGTACTTTCCCCCCTGCCCCCTGCCTGGGCGTTGGAGATGTTGTGTGCTATTTGTGGCAGATGAACTATTGGCAGGTGGAGGCTGTTTTGGGACAGTCATTAGTTCGACGCTGCCGGTGCGGTGATGGAGAAAATCACGCCTCTGTCGCTCAGACGCTCCACTAGACGGGTGTCCTTGAAGGCTGTGCCGGGAGTCATCACTCCTCCCCTGGAACACAACAATGTCATTCAATTCAGTACAATTTTGATATTAAATCAACAAGCTTAAGCATACAAGACAATGTATACCACTCAATTGCATTGGTTTTTACCAAACATTGAAGCACACCTCAATGTCTGTGCGTGTGTGCGTGTGCATGTGTGCGTGTGCGTGTGCGTGTGTGTGTGCGTGCGTGTGTGCGTGTGTGCGTGTGTGCGTGTGTGCGTGCGTGCGTGTGTGCGTGTGTGTGCGTGTGTGCGTGTGCGTGTGTGCATGTGTGCGTGTGTGTGCGTGCGTGTGTGTGTGTGTGTGTGTGTGTGCGTGTGTGTGCGTGCGTGTGTGTGTGTGTGTGTGTAGGGTATAAACATAAAAAGTACATGTACATGTGATACTATCCTAATTCAGACACCTGTCTTCTCTGTGCTGTCCTAATTCAGACACCTGCTGTCTTCTGTGCTGTCCTAATTCAGACACGCTGCCTTCTCTGTGCTGTCCTAATTCAGACACCTGCTGTCTTCTGTGCTGTCCTAATTCAGCCACCTGCTGTCTTCTGTGTGCTGTCCTAATTCAGACACCTGCTGCCTTCTCTGTGCTGTCCTAATTCAGACACCTGCTGCCTTCTCTGTGCTGTCCTAATTCAGACACCTGCTGCCTTCTCTGTGCTGTCCTAATTCAGACACCTGCTGTCTTCTCTGTGCTGTCCTAATTCAGACACCTGCTGCCTTCTCTGTGCTGTCCTAATTCAGACACCTGCTGTCTTCTGTGCTGTCCTAATTCAGCCACCTGCTGTCTTCTGTGTGCTGTCCTAATTCAGACACCTGCTGCCTTCTCTGTGCTGTCCTAATTCAGACACTTGCTGCCTTCTGTGCTGTCCTAATTCAGACACCTGCTGTCTTCTTTGTGCTGTCCTAATTCAGACACTTGCTGCCTTCTGTGCTGTCCTAATTCAGACACCTGCTGCCTTCTGTGCTGTCCTAATTCAGACACCTGCTGTGTTCTCAGCAGTACATCTGTAGTCCCATGAGGCGGGAGGGAGGACTGTGTAAATGACAAGCTGGCATTTCTCCAAAAGATCTCCACATGGTTCACAGACTTCTGCATTTATATATGTCATACAAATACCACTTCAATAGTAGCGTGGTCATATTGCACCGTGCCGGTGGAAATGGTGACATTTGGAGAAGGTTCCGCATGGGGACACTGGCAGAAATGAGAGGACCAGGCAGAAATAATAACACACCGAGTGTGGAGAATACACGGCATGATGATGGACTGCCAAATGGTGTGTTGCAGACAGGAGAAGATCAGGTCTGATCACGCCATTTCTCTGGGTACTTAGCACGGACTCCAAAGAAAGAAACTCATTAGAGAGATTCAAGGCCACAAAATACGTCATACATAACAAA
The DNA here is from genome assembly GCA_013266295.2 of Branchiostoma floridae x Branchiostoma japonicum. Classification (NCBI taxonomy): domain Eukaryota; kingdom Metazoa; phylum Chordata; class Leptocardii; order Amphioxiformes; family Branchiostomatidae; genus Branchiostoma; species Branchiostoma floridae x Branchiostoma japonicum. The sequence goes on along the minus strand of CM023840.1, from coordinate 30,212,510 downwards.
GGAAAAGTGAACATTGTTACATTGCACTGATCTGACTCTGCACTTTCGGTAGTACTAGTACTGATAATGTTGTTGTTGTGACTTCAATCTATTATAAGGCCACACCAATTTAATTTGTTGCTTCTCTATTTTTTTCGTGAAAATCATGCATTATATTTCTTCACGTACATATGATCTGTTGCCTGTGTTTTCATGCTGCAGTTTTCTTGTTACACACTTGGAAAGGTGAACCTGATTTGGCCTCATATAGATATACCTTAACCTTATCAGCCCTAATGCCCTACTTTGGAAAATCTACCATCTGGATCTGTAGTGCTTACAGTCTGTCCACACCAAATCACCAGGCACAGCTTTCCTTTCTCAACATCAGGGCAGTTCCTAATTTACTATTACGGCTTTCTTTGTACCTGAAACAACATTGACTGCAACATTCATCAGGATATGTTTACCACATGAGAAGAAGTAGTTACCCAACCCGATAAGCACCAGTGGCATGTTTAGATAGGAGGTGCCTAAGGTGTGAGGGTGTTGTATCCAGAGCCGTGCTTTATCCAGAACCATGCCCAGGCACAGTACTTAGTTATATAGTCCATGCATGTCCAGAACCGTGCCTGGGGCAAGTCTACATTCTAGGATACACAGAGACTATCCAGAACAGTGCTTGATCTTAACGTTAACCCTAACCCATTCAGGCATAGAACTAGACAGGCAAGGTTCAGGATGTGATACTTGGATACTTTATTCAGTCCATTAGCTGTCGTGTGATAGAGGGCACTAGATGCTGTCCCCCTCCCACCAAACAAAATGTACTGCCCCCTGTGCCTCTCCCATCCCACCAGACGCAATGTACTGCCCCACGTGCCTCCCCCTGCAACCAAACACAATGTACTGTCCCCCTGTGCCTACCCCCTCCCACCAGACACAATGTACTGTCCCCCTGTGCCTACCCCCTCCCACCAGACACAATGTACTGTCCCCCTGTGCCTACCCCCTCCCACCAGACACAATGTACTGCCCCCCTGTACCTACCACCTCCCACCAGACACAATGTACTGTCCCCCTGTGCCTCTAACAAAGCTGGAACTCTGCCAGGAAAACAGAGTAGCCACATTGCCATAGTCATTACTCATTGTTGGACCCCGAGCCATAGTCAATTTGCAATAACTGAAGCATATATTCTATTGCTTCAGAACGTGGGTGTGGCAGCTCAGGACAGAAACGGCAGGGTTTTACATCATAAAAAACCTCTGGACACAAGTAAGAGCAGACATAGAACGTTAGGGGTAGAACTCAGAGACAGCCGATAGGCAATCCTTGTTGTAGTACTTATAAGGAAACTGTGTGAGGGGTTGATAAAACTCAACACAAAACTCAAAACAAAGACCATCTCCAACCAAAACAAACAAACAAACAAACAAACAAACCATGGCCAGGTTAACTTCTGCAGCAGCAAGGCCTGCTGGGATCTGGTGCTTGCAGCCCTCTGACCTTTTCTGTTCCTGGCAATAAAAGGAACCTCTAATATCCTGGTGCATCCAGGCTGAGCCAGCTGTGGTTCATTTAACTCCCACATGAAGTCAGAACAACAATGGCCAAAATCACATCAGCACTGCCGAGGGAAACACCTCAGATTGTAGATCAAGTGGTTAAATTCTCTCCCAAATCTTTTACTGCTTTTCATTCAAATTACTTACAGGAACATCCCTGGAAACTATGCCCCGGCATGTGAGTAATATAGCCAATGGTAGGGAGAGAGATGATCTGTATTTAACATTTGAAACTGGTAACTGCATTTCACATTCAGACTCACCCTCACATTGTTCCACTCTGACTCAGCTCTTATAGGGTGACACACTGACTATGACACTTGTCTTATCCTGCACATGTACAGGTGTCTTATACTGTACATGTACAGGTGTCTTATACTGTACAGGTGTCTTATACTGTACAGGTGTCTTATACTGTACAGGTGTCTTATACTGTACAGATGTCTTATACTGTACATGTACAGGTGTCTTATCCTGTACATGTACAGGTGTCTTATACTGTACATGTACAGGTGTTTTATACTGTACATGTACAGGTGTCTTATCCTGTATACATGTATGTACAGGTGGTGTTTTATACTGTACATGTACAGGCGTCTTATACTGTACATGTACAGGTGTCTTATACTGTACAGGTGTCTTATACTGTACATGTACAGGTGGTGTTTTATACTGTACATGTACAGGTGTTTTATACTGTACATGTACAGGTGTCTTATACTGTACATGTACAGGTGTTTTATACTGTACATGTACAGGTGTTTTATACTGTACATGTACAGGTGTCTTATACTGTACATGTACAGGTGTCTTATACTGTACATGTACAGGTGTCTTATCCTGTATACATGTATGTACAGGTGGTGTTTTATACTGTACATGTACATATAGGATCAGGTGTGGGGTTGAAAGTGTGCCCTATGCAGGTCAGGTGATATATGATCATCACCACTCCCCCTACCACAGCATGTCCGTCACCTATCACAATATTTTCCCACCCGGACACTTTTCAGTTTGGTGGGGGCAGTGACTGTTTGCGTTCCATCTAAACACGATGAGAAAGTTGTTTAGCTGGTAAGCCCCCCTTTCCACAGGTCAGGCCAGGGGCACCCTGCATTCCTGGTGGTTAGCCATCTGTGGCCACCGGTCTGCCACAGCTGATACTGTATGGAGACTCCAACATGTGGTTCCCATACTTGCCTGACCCATGGAGACTCCAGCCAATGCTGTTTCCAAACAGGCCACTCCTGGTAAGTAGGGCGGGTTAAACATGCCTGCCAACAGTTAGGACTTAGGGTTAAACATGCCTGCCAACAGTTAGGACTCGTCCCGCTTCTCCAAACTACTTCCAGCCAATGATCCGTGTGCAATGACCATGACTGATGACATTGACCAGGGGCAGATCCGGGATTTAAGAAAGTGATCTCACTTCCTTGGGGATCACGGAGGCTCCTTCACTTCAAAGCTTTCCGGGTGCCTTGACAGTGTCCATTCCACTGGTCCTGACATTGAAATGACGCCCAAATGTTCAAAAGTTAAAAGATTGGTGAAATTTGATGAACTGCGTGTCAAGAGCCAACTCCTGTTCTTAGATGTGTTTAAAATATATTACATGTTTTTCACATAAGGCCAAACAAACCTAATCGTATGGATGACATCCTCTGTAAACTCAAAATCTGAATGCAAGAATCAAAATCGGAATAAAAAAAACGACTAACAAAACAAGATGTTTAACTTTGAAAGTTGGAGATGAAGTGGTAATAAAATGTTGTGACTATGACAGAAAAAAATGCCTTAGGACTTTTGTCTTGCATTTTTTAAAAAATTTAATCAAACAAATGAAAGTTTTTAGTAGGTATTTATCAGTTGTTGTCACACCTATCTATCTCACAACACCCTGTGGCAGTAAGTCAGCCCCAGCCTCCAGGCAATATTGCACAGTTTTGCCTCCCATTTTGAAGGAGTGAAATCTGTTGTTTTCATGATACAAGTCAAAATCACTGATTATGCAGATGTCATCCACAAGATTAAGTTTACATGGCATGAGGCCTTACCAATTCAATTTGTTGGTTCTCGGATTTTTTCAGAAAAATATACAGCGGTAAGTGGAAAAAAAGCAGGCCTAGGCATCCTATGATAGCCCCAAATGCTATGATTGGAGCCATGAAGTCAACATACCAGGCTGGTTTGTAATTTAAACAATGGATTTTGAACTTTCAATCAAATCGCTGCATTGATGGATGGAAAAACTGTAAGTGTAACAACTAGGACAAGGAATTTTTTCAGCTGACTGTTAGCATTCTGGAGTTGATTCAGAACCTGATATTTTTTCTTCTTTTTTTTTACCAAATCAGAAAAAAATGACACAGGCCGATCCGGAAACCAACAAATTAACTTGGCATGGCCAAATCTGCCCATTCTCCAGGCGCCCATTTCCGCTGGCTGAACTCACTTGGCAGGAAATTTCTTCATCTCCCTCAGCAGAGTGATGGCCGACTGCACCATGACGATCGGCGTGGTGACGTACCCGGCCTCTGGAACGAGAAAGTTCTGACGTCAGTTCTACGGGCAAGAGGCGCGAGAGATCCCCACGGAACCATTAGCACCAGCTTACAGACGCACAAATCACAGCGTGAACACCACATAGCATCATAACAATCAAACATTACAACAGTTCTAGCTGTATTAAATATTTAGTAGCTAGGAAATAGGCTCTTAACAGCCTGTAATTTCCTTTGCCTGTGATAGATAAAAGAAAGTGATATTAGGATCATCTTTGTGCCATATGTCAGTTTTACTGTCAAGTTGTCAGCTTGGCCGCTGGGTGAAGATCTATGTCCCTTCACTTGAAAAACCTCATCTTATTCCCATTCCTGGAGCAGGTCTGTGCACAGAAAATTGAACATAACTCATTTTGCGGGCCTGTATTAGAGGGGGAGCCTGCAGCAGTCACACCTGACACAGATAGGTCCCCTCCATACATCATCCTGCCATAGGACATCAGTCACACGCACTGGAACAGGTGGCAAATATTACAGCACCCAGCAAAGCTCACACTGTGGGGACAGCCATGTTTCACACACAAGCTCACACTGGGGGGGGGGGGGCAGCCATGTTTCACACATAAGCTCACACTGTGGGGGCAGCAGCCATGTTTCACACACAAGCTCACACTGTGGGGGGAGCCATGTTTCACACACAAGCTCACACTGGGGGGCAGCAGCCATGTTTCACACACAAGCTCACACTGTGGGAACAGCAGCCATGTTTCACACATAAGCTCACACTGTGGGGCAGCAGCCATGTTTCACACACAAGCTCACACTGTGGGGGGGGCAGCCATGTTTCACACACAAGCTCACACCCTCTGCTGTAATGTTGGTAGTACATTAATAATTTATCCAAGTTTATGAACTAACAGCCAACTTAATGACTAAATACCAATATTTGAAAGCAAATTTCATGAAGTCATCTCGGTGTGATGCCAATAAGAATGAGTTATCACTACAGGATGAGATGCATACATGCTCACTCTTCAGCTTATTATATATCTGTTTTGCCATAAAACCTACACAGGGAGGTACGACAACAAACAATACAGGTGGGGAGAGTTCTGAATATCTTACAGAACACTTTAAAATAAGATATCACAATTTTCATGTAAATGGGTAGATTCTGAAACTGCCACACTGTCCTAATTCCCTCCTGTTCCTATTGTTGGATTACTTCTAAACGTAAGTTTGACCCACAGAAGGATAAACAGCACATCTGAAACAGTCGTTACCAGTATTACCAATTGGAGCATGTAGCAAGATGTCTTTATCCTAAATCCCATACAAATTGCATGTTGGCACTTAATAGGCCTGTAGAACCTCTCTACAGATAACATGCTATAGACTGAAAGGTCACAGAATAATGGACAAAAATCCTTCCATTACTCATTTTCATGACAGTCAGACATTAAAGGACAACAGGATGAAGTTTTGTCTCTAACCAGTGTGACTGGGCGCCGGTGTATCATTTTCTAACATTGACTGTTCTGCAAGAACTGACAACTAAAGAAATGACACTTTACATTAAGATAACTAAATAAAAACTAAATAAATATCAGCAAATGCAATGCAATTTAATACCAAAATCAAAGGCACAGTAAGGTGTTTGTTAAGGTGTTTGTATTATTTATATTATACTTTTTGCATTACATACCAGGAAGTTCAATTATACTGCATACACTATTAGATGTAATGGCATTAGCAGATAATAGCTAGTACTCCCTCTGTTATTTATACTCCTGCTAAGCTGTGAGGCTCACACTTGAAGCTTGTCTTGCTGTACTTGGGAGTATTTTCTGGTAAATTGCACTGAATCATCAATACTTGAACACGAATGCTGGAACACGAGATATTGCCGATGACTGACTTTACTGAACCACCACAGTTTTACTAAAACTGCCCTTAAAGACGAGCAGTCCCAAGACCAAGTCTGCCGAACCCTGCTCGCAGGAGAAATGGCCGGCTTTGTGACCCTTGGAGACACCATAGAGCAGCGACCAGGCAGACTGGCTCGCCCAAATCTCCCGTCCTCCATGCCCAAGTACCGTGTAATGAAGGAGACACAGCAACAGGTGGGAGCTTAGTGGGCTGTCTTCTCCCAAACATTTACCCAGCATCCTCCCGGACAAACTTAGTGGGCTGTCTTCTCCCAAACATTTACCCAGCAGGCTCTCGGACAAACTTAGTGGGCTGTCTTCTCCCAAACATTTACCCAGCAGGCTCTCGGACAAACTTAGTGGGCTGTCTTCTCCCAAACATTTACCCAGCAGGCTCTCGGACAAACTTAGTGGGCTGTCTTCTCCCAAACATTTACCCAGCAGCCTCCTGGACAAACTTAGTGGGCTGTCTTCTCCCAAACATTTACCCAGCAGGCTCCCGGACAAACTTAGTGGGCTGTCTTCTCCCCAACATTTACCCAGCAGCCTCCTGGACAAACTTAGTGGGCTGTCTTCTCCCCAACATTTACCCAGCAGCCTCCTGGACAAACTTAGTGGGCTGTCTTCTCCCCAACATTTACCCAGCAGCCTCCTGGACAAACTTAGTGGGCTGTCTTCTCCCCAACATTTACCCAGCATCCTCCCGGACAAACTTAGTGGGCTGTCTTCTCCCCAACACTTTACCCAGCATTCTCCCGGACAAACTTATCAACAGAACTTTTCCAGAAACGATTCCAGAACAGTCCGATTGTCCATGACCTATCTGTTAAACAAGCAGCACCAGTGATAGTGAAACAGTACGCATAGGCAGAGAATGTTGTTACTTGTACATATACCCAACTGACCTGTAGGTTTTAGGAATCACTTTCTTTTAATGTGTTTAAGTATGTACTGTTTAAGAGTACTTTTTAATCTGTCATGTGAAACACGCAATTCAGCCATTGGCTGCCATGTGTTTTGATGAATAAACCTTTCGTTCATTTTAACTTACGCTGTTTGCAGCATGTCCACTCCCACATGGCCTGGAGTGTTTGAATAGTTTCCTCTTCATATCAATCAATAAAGGTTTATACATGTAGCTACTAAACTTTCACTCCGTATAAATCAAGTAAAATCTACGACAGTCTTGAACATGGCTGACCCTTGGCAGCTTCAGACGGGGTCCAGTGTCCGAGATGGCAAGGCTCGGAGTACAGGCAAGGTCATGTGATCAACGTCGCCCATTCCGTCCTTTGTTACTGGTGTGGTTTCCGATATTTCTGCTCTGCTGATGACGGATCCTTGCCTTTTTGTGCTGCAGGCTGTTTCCTCAGTCATGTATCACTACAAATGTGCCTATCCATAGCGAGCTACTGGCCATTTGGTCTCGCTAGAATGGACTGTTCCATTAATATCCCACAAGTTTCCTCCTCCGGCCATCAAATGTGGAGCCCATCGAGATGTCTGCACAGGATTTCCTATCAATGCATCTGCATATGCATATCGAACAAGGCACCAAGTCTGCATACTCATGGCTGATACATAATGGGTCCCATAGTAACAGTACATAGGCATAAAAGTTCAACAACATGCTGCACTTGTTTAACTTGTGCCACACAAAGTCTCTGAGATATCCATCTTTTAAAAGTATGATAAGGCCACACCAATTTAATTTGTTGGTTCTCGGATTTTTTCAGAAAAAATATGAAGCGACAGGGCGAAAAAAAAATAAAATAAAAACAGGCCTGGGCATCCTATTATAGCCCCAAATGCTACGATAGGAGCCATGAAGTCAACATAAAAGGCTGGGTTAAAATTTGAACAATGAATTTTGAACTTTTAATCAAACCTCTGCATTGAGAGATGGAAAAACTGTAACAACTGGGAAGAAAAGGACTTCCTTCAACTGTTGGGGACAAAATGGGAGCATTTTTGAGCTGATTCAGAACCAGAATCTTTTTTTTTTTTTTTTGCAAATCAGAAAAAAATGAAGAGGCGAATCCGAGAACCAACAAATTAAATTGGTGTGGCCTAATGATATAACAATATGAATTGTTTGTTTGTTTGTTTGTTTGTTTGTGTTTGTTTAACATGCTGACCATTGCCAACAAAAAACAAACAAACCAGTACATGTAATCACTGTTGAGTTGTTTCATAATGTATCGCTCAGTATTCCCCAGTTCAGCACCAAGGACAGACCTGTCAACCCAACCCTGAGATTCTCATGTTTACAACTTTAAAGTTTACCAAGCCCACTCCGCCTCCTTGTATCTCCATTGTGTGGTGAGAGTGCAGATAATCATGTATCATCCAGTTCCCCTGTTCAGCACCAAGGACAGACCTGTCATCCCAACCCTGAGATTCCGTATCCAAACAACTTCAGGTTCCTGTACACAACATAAAGTGTGATTTATCAGGATGACGTTACCAACCTTCCCAAGATGACACCTGAGGTTCTCCATGAGTGTGACATTTCAAGCAAGTCGGCAGAACGTACTGCACCTGCGCGAAACCCGTAATGTATTGTGCATAGCACTTTGGCAGAACGTCTCATATAAGGTTGTATTAGAGCATATAAGGTTGACAACCTGTCTGTAGTTTTCAGATGTTGTATAGGAAAAGATATCGTCTGCAACAGGCAACATTTTGATGCAACGTTGACCAAACATCCAACAAAAAACATGAAAAATCAGGTTTTGCGCAGGCGCAGTACGTTCTACTGACGTGCTGACATTTCACGTTGTTCCCTTGATAGTTCCAGCTGTGGTGGGGGCTAAAGCTGGTGATCCCTGGGTCTGATGTTCGTATTAGCGCTGCATTAGGCAGAGCTTTCTGTCCCACGTATCTGGGTTTCCATGACCTGATGAGTGCCTGTAGATGAGCTGTACTGTAGAGACTGATCACTTGTGCCTGTCTATGAACAGTGCAGAAAGGAAGATGCACAACAAGATCTCCATGGAAACGTGCTTGTCAGAAATGTCTAGAAATCTTCCCCAACTTGTCATTGCGATTCAAGTTTTAGAAAGACTGAATTTAATTTTGAACTTCTGAGCCAGAACTCTGCTTGACTTTAGTACAGGCCCTGCAGATCTCGGGCCGTTTTTTTCTGTCAGTCTCCTCCAAGTCCATCCTTCATGCATCCGTCTGAGGAGCCTTGCACGGCATCACTTCAACCAATTACATCTACATCGAGTACGCTGAGCCGGAACGGAATGTCAAGCAAGACAACAAAATCCCACAAATCCATTAGTCCCCCATCCTCCCATCCTCCCACTTTCTCTACGGTTCCCCTGTGCACAAAACCTGACCCATGGAGCCAGGCATGATCACCCCGAGTCTCTTCATTCCAACCTCCAACTACGGCTGATTCGCAAAGACAGATGACTTCAGGGCTCCCCGGCCTCGCATACATCCCGCATGCAGGCCGCGCTGGTCACCATTAAAAGCGGATCCGTCTCCCTAAACAGCAGACACTTGATCTCCTCGATACCCACTGCAGTCGCAGAGCCCTCGCCGAAGCCCCAGCCAGACATATGCTGGTTAATTTGTTCCTTCCACATTGGTCCCAGGATGAACCATCAGCGTTTTACAGGGCAGACCTGGTGCCTGGGTGTCTGTCTGCGCACGGCAGTGAATGCCAAGTGTGGCTACTTCCATGCCAATCCTCCACACCACATCTCCTTTTCAATTTCTCCATCTGATCTCGTATTAAAGTTGCAAGTGTGATGGTGTCTAAGGACTCGGCAGTCAAATGTTTTAATCTGTATGCAATGTTATTATCTAACATGACAAAAATAACAACCTAACACCACAATAAAATATAAATCAGCGTTCCCAACCAGCCGGATTAACTGCAGACAGCAGGTGTGACCAATGTGAGTTCTCTGCTGAAAGCTGAGCTGCCAACCTCACAGCTGTAATCTAACTCAAATTAACAACTTCCTGGTCCCATTACGGCAGATTAGAAGGTTTAATGGGATGATTTCGGCTGTCCAGCCGTCGTGGCAGCCACAAATGTCGCCGTGATCAATGTGAGGTCTGCAGTCCTGACCAGCTTATCCCTCACCACAGGGACTGTCTGAAGGATGGCTGGCACTAAAGATGTTACAAACCAGCTCAAGATTCTGCTTCAGTGCCCTACAAGAACAATTAGTGACAAATCCCTGGCTCCTGACAAGATTCTGCTTCGATCAGTGTCCTACAAGAACAGCACCTGGCAGGCATAGTTAAACAGCAGCATACAAAATGTATTCCAAGATGGAGAAAGTTCAATAGCCCCACACTGACAAGGCATTGGGGCTTAAACACAGATTATGTACTACAGTGGAACACAGTCTATGATCTATAGTCACATTACAAGCAACCTAGAGGCACTCTGAGGGTTGCAGTGGCAGCTTCTACCCCCTATCTGTTCATGATGTGAATAATTTAATAAAGAACAGGTCTACTACAAAAATGTGTTTCAGGAGAGACCAGTTTCTTCCGGCTTCTCTGTCGACTGTGTGAGAAATGGTATAATCTAAAGTGGAGAACAATCTTGTGTGTGTACACAGATGATAACACATGTGAAATGTGAAGTGGTTGGTTGGTTGGTTGGTTGGTTGGTTGCTTGGTTGGTTGGTTGGTTGGTTGGCTGGTTGCTTTGTTGGTTGGTTGCTTGGTTGGTTGCTTGGTTGGATGGTTCAGAAGGATTCATTTCGGGGGTTTTGCAGGTCTCCCCACTCGACCAGTGATACAACAGTACTCTTATGTCCAGCTATAGCATATGCATAGCTATGGAACTCAAACTTAAGTCTGCAAGCATCGTAAAATAACCAATTATGCATCAGCTTCCACTTCCACCGGACCATTTACTGGTGCTTTTACACCTTGGAGACGTCAGACCCTCCCACATAAAACTGGCACTGGAGGCTTCAGATAGACAAGTTGTTATTCCTGCCCAATTTGGAATCATGTTGTCGATAAAAGTGTCCACGAGACCTTGGCACCTCCGGGTTGGCATCAGTTGTATAAACACAGAAGATGTGGGTGTGATGAGGTATCACACACTAACATTCGGTCTGATTGCTGGGTATAATGATGATGTATATCATTCATTACGGGCACCCTGGTGCAATTTAATGTAAGATTATACATGTTAGAGATGTTAGATGATATCAAGGTTTTTAATCAATCAAAAACTTCAGAAGCAAGCACTGGGTTATATTACTCCAAGGATTTTTTTTTCCATCTTGAATGTTCTTTTTTCCAATCAATTTATCTGAATTGTGAATGGTAGAAGACTTAGAGGCTATGCATTTTAGATTCTTGTTTCCAATTCTGTTAAAACAACATTGCAATACAACATAGTGATAGCTCACAATGAAGACTATAACTGTGACAGTAACTACAAGTTACATGCACATTTTCTCTGTTCTTCCAGACAGGACTTATTTTGCACATTCATCACTTTTTTCCTTTATGGTGCGCTGAAGTGAAACGGAATTGTTTGCAGGGAAATACAATGCACCCGCGGAATGTGGAGACATTCCATATGACGGTTATTCCCACATCAATTACCGACTGCGGCTTTAAGAGGCACCGAGGAATGTGCATGTATAATGCAGAAAAAAAGAAACGGCTGCATGAATAATTGAGGCCGACTCGTGGGAAAGTGGAGTCATTTGCCCCATTAAATAGACACTATACTTCACCATGAAATATTCATGCTGGCTGCTGTTCTCAGACCCGTTCCTTAAGACCCATTTCGGGTCCCTTTATAGTTGGGCTGTTTTGTTGCTCACAACCTGCACAACTGGCAGAGGTAATGTGTTTTTACCCCCGACTTCACAGCCTGCCAAATGAGTTACTTATCCTTTACTGCATCAGCCTTGAAAATTGTATACAGGCAAAAAGGACATTATCTTCAACATACAATTTGTATGTGCATATCACTGCACCCAGACAGGCACTGCAGAGGAGCATCTACTGAATCTGTTGGGAGATCTGAGAAATAACTCGAAATACCTGCAAACCCATCATCATCATCATCATCATCATTTCATACCTGGAACTATTTTTACTGGGACCTTATTTGATGAGAGTTTGACTCTGTGGAGTAAACTATGTTGTGAAGGTAAATACAGCGAGTTTTTCAAGATGTAAAAGAACTAATAGGTATAACAATAGAAGTAATCTCAGCAGTAGACGTGAAGGTATGACTAACAGAGATGGAGAGGTAAAAGTAAAGTAGAATAGTCTGCCTCTTACAACACGTCGGCAGAACGTACTGCGCCTGCGCAAAACCCTGATTTTTTTCGTTTGGTCAACATTGCATGCAAATTTTGCCTGTTGCAGACGATATCTTTTCCTTTACAACATCTGAAAACTACAGACAGACTGTCAACCTTATATGCTCTAATACAACCTTATATGAGAAGTTCTTCCAAAGTGCTATGCACAATACATTACGGGTTTCGCGCAGGTGCAGTACGTTCTGCCGACGTGCTGCCTCTTACTGAGGTGACTTATAACTGGCTGATAGTGCAATGCTGCCGCCCCACAGCTTCATATACTTTGAGAAACTTACATGTACTAAAATTCACCTGTTTTAAGTTAGTATTGATTGATTGTGATTTTATGGTAATTTGTACGCAGGACATATTGTAAATATCTAAGACGTCAATAGTTAGTTTTATACTATCTGTAAATAAAGTATTCAATTCATAATGATCATAATAAACCACCCGTTCATTCATTCAAACAACTACAGCAGTTGAGTTGTCTATCAATTTTTCCAAAAAACCACAACCTAACGGTACAGATGTTGACTCGTATGTTATAAGGTAGAGTGATTGTCAATGAACTTGTGTTTGCTGTGCCCATAAGAGATTTTAGATTATTGTAATTTTTAAAGTGTATATGGAATTGATTGTGATAGACGAGGTGCCCTTGTCAAGAGCAACACAATTCAGACACATGTCTGCCAGTTTCAATAAAGTTTGAATTTGAATTTGAGTTGTTGGAAAGTTTCTGACCTGGTCCTTCGACCTGCGTTGCGATGGTCATGTTGGGGGGCCCGTCGTAGTCGCCGTCCTCGAGGACAGCGTTGCTGAACCCGCTCCCGATAAACTGCATGGTGAACGACGCTCCCTCGATCTGTAGGAACAGGAGGAGTTCATCTTTCAATTTCAATTTAATTTTCAATTTATTCAATTCGGCACAAATCGTACAAAAGCAGGGATTGGCAATGGACCCCTGAATTGTGTTCCATTTTTACAAAGAGTTGATTAAAAATCAAGACAATTTAAACAAACACACTATGTACAATCAACATCCAAATTAAACACCTTGTCAACCATTATCATTATAGAGCTGTACAGAACAGTGTCACAGCATCTATGAATGATTTCATCAGGTTGGCAGGGACTGTATAAGAAGGTTCTTCATTCAACAACCAGTGGGTTTTCACCTAGCTGCAGTACGAATCAGAACCAGTCATTGTTGCCCTGAAGAAGGTGACAGACGGTCACCGAAATGTCAGATGTGAAAACCCACTGGTTGTTGAATAAAGATCCTTCTTATACAATATGAGTTCAGTTTAGCATCGGGACATGTAAGTTAACCTGTTGTTGATAAAGAATATTGACCAAGTAAATGACAACACCAGGTGTGGTCACAGAAACGTGTTCCACTGTTTAACTCTTAATTCTTCCTTTTGGCCCTTTTTTTATTTTCAAGCAATAATACAAATTATGCAAACTGCATTCCAATCTTTCAGAAAGGAGAAGTTTCCTCATGATGCACATCTATGCAACCACCTGCTTCAGACCTGTAATCAGGCTGTTGTATGTGGGGTATCCACAATGCTTACTGACATCTGCTTTTGATTGTGAGATATCATGTTCAAAATAATTTTTCTGTATGTACCAACAGATTCAGGCAGACAGATACAGAAAGATGATATGTTATCACCCTACAAATATGCCATAAAACAGCATTTTTTAGGGTAAGGCAGTCTGGAGTCAAGATGACGATGATAAAAGAATTTTCATACATATTTGTACCTTGAAAGTACATTTAGCTGTAATAATTGTATGAAATAATGTCAGGTCTCGCTCCTGTACACTACATTACCCCATGATTACTTCTGTGGTGCAGTAGTTTTTACACCCACTGCACCTCTGGGTGCACAGATTGAGATGGAGGCACCCAGCAGCTAATTACCCACCACAGACAGCCAACAGCTGACAGCCACGACAATCAAATTACATCCTGACAACCTGGCACAGAAATATTTACACGTCGCTGATCTGCTCGCCTGCCAGCCAGTTAAGGCGGTGATTTCATTTTACAGTTGTGTTTTACTGCCAGCGAGCAGCAGCGATCCCTGATGAGATCGGGGTTTGATTTGCAAACATGAGGGAAGCCGACAAGCAGGGGTGATAAATGTTTAGAGCGCCATTTCTGGACGGGGATGCAGCGTGCGGTTCACAATAATCAACTTCCTCTCCTGCATGCCGTGTTCACCTGTCAACACATAGCACGTCGGCAGAACGTACTGCGCCTGCGCAAAACCCTGATTTTTCACGTTTTTCGTTGAATGTTTGGTCAACGTTGCATCATAATTTTGCCTGTTGCAGACGATATCTTTTCCTATACAACATCTGAAAACTACAGACAGGCTGTCAACCTTATATGCTCTAATACAACCTTATACGAGACGTTCTGCCAAAGTGCTATGCACAATACATTACGGGTTTTACGCAGGTGCAGTACGTTCTGCCGACGTGCTCCATTTTTACACATGCACCACAGAGACTTCCCCATACATCGCTGATGTCTCCATCCTAACACACACCCTTCGCTGGAACCTTTAAAAGCAATGAACATGCCAGTCGCATGCTCCAAGCAATATTTGTCAGATTGCAAGACTTGATAGCAGCAATAGCAATACATGGAGGTCCCCCTGCTGTTATATGCCAGGAATTGTAGATGGTTATGACAAGATTACCACGTTGAAATTAGCCCCAAGTCACCAGGCAGATTTTTCATCCCTTATTGGGTGCATCAAGAGGCGTTTTTGTTTTTAATCAGAGGAGACAGCCTGCCAGATAGACATGAGGTGCAGGGGTATTGCAGGCTGCGCCTCATGGGGCTCAAAATACCGCATGCATGTGCAGGGTAGTGCAGGTAAGATTGGAGCTGTGCAGGTATTTCTGGTGTCTACCTGCACCTAACCTGCACTGGTCCATGTACTGGGTATATGCAGGGTAGTGCAGGTAAGATTGGAGCTGTGCAGGTATTTCTGGTGTCTACCTGCAACTAACCTGCACTGGTCCATGTACTGGGTATATGCAGGTTAGTGCAGGTAAAATTAGAGCTATGCAGGTATTTCTTATGTCTACCTGCACCTAACCTGCACTGGGCCATGTACTGGGTATATGCAGGTTAGTGCAGGTAAGATTGGAGCTGTGCAGGTATTTCTGATGTCTACCTGCACCTAACCTGCACCGGTCCATGTACTGGGTATATGCAGGTTAGTGCAGGTAAAATTGGAGCTGTGCAGGTGTTTCTGATGTCTACCTGCACCTAACCTGCACTGGTCCATGTACTGGGTATATGCAGGTTAGTGCAGGTAAAATTGGAACTGTGCAGGTATTTCTGATGTCTACCTGTACCTAACCTGCACTGGTCCATGTACTGGGTATATGCAGGTTAGTGCAGGTAAAATTGGGTCTGTGCAGGTATTTCTGATGTCTACCTGTACCTAACCTGCACTGGGCTATGTACTGGGTATATGCAGGTTGGTGCAGGTAAAATTGGGGCTGTGCAGGTATTTCTGATGTCTACCTGCATCTAACCTGCACTGGTCCATGTACTGGGTATATGCAGGTTAGTGCAGGTAAAATTGGAGCTGTGCAGGTATTTCTGATGTCTACCTGCACCTAACCTGCACTGGTCCATGTACTGGGCTTATATATATACATGTTTGTACATGTAGGTGTATGTGTATTTTTATTTGCTGCATTGACTGTTACCACCTACATGTATGAAGTATGAAAGAAATAATCAGCAGGAAATAGTTTCTGAACAGGTTCTTCCTTTCTCCATCTTTTTCCTTTACGATGCACATTTGAAGTGACGACCGAATTAGCCTGACGCGATTGATGTTTATACCCGTTTGTTCTACTGTAAAAGGCTACTCTTGACTTTTGCACACCTGGAATCCTCCTGAGCTCCAGCCGACGCACCGCCCGACTAGATCTGCAATCTCAGCAGTCTAAGTGTGTGCATAGATGAAAGTCAGGAGCCCCTTGACATGTTCATTTTCCTTCCTGCCATCATTCAGGAAATGGATTTCGAAATAGCAAAGGCGTACTCAATTTGCCCGGCCCAAGATAAATGGAACCTATCAAAGTCTTGCATTTTGAGGGCCCTCCCCACTTTATATAGGTCTCAACTGTTATTTCCCAATGGAACTGCCAGGCAAAATGGGCCCGCTAATACGAGAGGTAATTTTGGCGCTGCAGGAACAGGTAAGAACAGAGCCAAGCAGCAGGAATCTTACATCTCCACTCTTCCTCAGGACTTCCTGCAACCAGGAGGCACTCTTAACAAGGACCAGTAATCAACTATTGGGATGATTTTGAAGATCTACTCCTGAATCCCTGATGATGATTGCTTTCATCAAGTCTGCAGAAGGCCTGGAGGAAATTTTGTTCAAAGCAGAAGTAACATGAGACAGCCATGGTAGCCTGCAATGCAAATAGCCTTTGTTTTCGCTTCTCCTAGGGTTGTGAAATCAATCAAGGACATTAATTAATATTGAGATCAAAGAAAGGTGGTCTTTGCTGAATACCATCAGCATACAACATTACCATCCTTCTCCACACACCCTATTCAAAATATTCTGGATGCCTAGAAAAACTGATCCCAAAATACAAGCTCTGCTCTTTTCATGGCTGTAAGTATATTTGGTTGGAAAATCATACTTCACAAAAATCTATATGTGCAGAGATGCAGAATGATACATTAACCCACAGTAAGTTGTGGGCCAAGGTGAAAAATGATGCATTTTGGAAGAACACTGCCACCGATTTTTTACAACTTGGTACTGTTCTAATTTGACTTCTTTTTTAAACAATATCTTTTATATAGGGTTAACCTATAAATGTATGCTAGTGCATAATTTTTGGCAGGCTACTTCTAAAATATTGGACTTGCATGTGAAGCAGATGTTGGAATGGGTTAGATGGTGGGTTAGGAGAGACACAGGGTAGCTGAATATTGGCCCTGTGCACACCACCTTGTGTACACAATATACTGTATACTACAGCCTTCATCACATATCTCAGCACGTCGGCAGAACGTACTGCGCCTGCGCAAACCCCTGATTTTTCACGTTTTTCGTTGGATGTTTGGTCAACGTTGCATCAAAATTTTGCCTGTTGCAGTCGATATCTTTTCCTATACAACATCTGAAAACTACAGACAGGCTGTCAGCCTTATATGCTCTAATACGATCTTATATGAGACGTTCTGTCAAAGTGCTATGCACAATACATTACGGGTTTCGTGCAGGCGCAGTACGTTCTGCCGACGTGCTACATATCTCTAGGTACACAATATATACTACAGCCTTCATCATGTAACTCTGGGTACAACACGGTCCCATAATTCTGTTTACTCTCAGCGAGGGATGAGGCTTAATGTAGTTATTCAATCCCCTTTACAGCTCCTCTGACAAGCAGCAATCTTGTTACGTACAGATGTAAAGTGCGATGAAAGTGTCTCAACTCTTTAGGGAATACATAAATTACAGAAGATGAGCCACAACCACACATTACGGAGGACCGTTCCATTATGAACATGAAGGGGTGGTCAGGAACAATCATGGACCCCCCTTTATTTCAAACATACCAGGTTTTTTTATACATCTCGATCCCCTTCTTTTGATTTGAAAAAACGTGGAACACTTGATGATAATGACATTGAACACCAATGTTGTGTATGGGAACATTTACACATTACCCTTCAGCATGCTAAGTTAAGGCATTTTGCACCAGATCTGTATCAGTTATGTGGTTAATCAGCAGGGAGAAGGTTATAAGTTTCTCTCCACATTTTGAACTGCAGATAGATATTCATGTGACAAATCAAACAGGATAGTTCCTTATCAGGATGAACTCTGCCTGAAGGGCGATGAATCAAACCCTGTCTGATCGCAGAGATAAAAGGCAGTTAAGTAATGAAACAAAACAAAACCACATCACACAGCGTGCCTGCAATATTAAGTGTCAATTTAAATATATCCTCCGGACATAAAAATGTCATGATACAATTCATCAACGATTGCATTCCAGCTTGCCATTTGCAGTCCAAATCCCCAGGTAAGGGTTGGTCACATTGTTGTTGGTCACATTGAATTTTTTGGGGACGTTTTTCAGTGAAGCTTCTCGTAACAGAACCAGCAACTGACAACAATCCACAAGAATGTACGACATCCTTTCCTATCAAACAGCTGAATTTTGTACAACACACCCACAACTGTCTGCAGAATGCCCTCAGTCTGCTGTTACAAACCTTTTGTATGCCAATTGTGACTGGGCTATTCCTGTATTCCGTCCTAGTGACCCACATACCTATATACCAGGCTTTCTATCAATGGATTCAAATTGCATATTTAAGTAATATTGACATGTAATGCGACAACCCATGCATTGTACATATAGGACAATACCTCAGAAAATGTCTAAATGCTAGAAATTTGACCATTTGACTGTAAAAGCACATTCTCATCCCATACTACATAGTCTTTGTAAGTATGTTTGTTACATGTAGTAGATGGCATACTTTGTACCTTGTACAATTGTCGTGCAATAGAGTTTACCTGTGTGTTTATAAGAGGGAATCTGTAGCTACCAGTAGTAGCTGTACTCTACAGAAGCGTCTGTAGTGATCATCCCTGCACTATTTATACCTAAAGGGAGAACACATCTTTCAAAACCCTTAAGTGAATGACCCTTGCCAGACAGGTCGGACAAAACCGTCATTATCTGGAACATCTGGACAGACTGTTGCTGAAGCAGGAAGGAAGCTTGACTGTCCGACAGCCACACCTTTCAAACCAGACTTGGCAGTGAGGAATACAGCGCCATTCCTTGGCAGATGTCATCACTGCAGCTTGGGGCTCGGAGGGGTGATAATGATAATAACTTGGCCAAAGTTGTTTTGGAAAACATCAAGTTTTCAGCATATCTCTAACCAGAGCAGGGACAGCAAACTTGGTCTTGGTCTAAGGAAGAAGTGACTTAGAGTTTGGGACAGATCTGAAGTCATATCAAGAAATTACTTAAGACTTAATAAGTGTCTTTCATCCATCACAAGATGGTGAAGTGCCAAGCCCAGGTCACTAGACACATCAGTTTACCAGAAACCTACAGGTCAGTCTGTAGAGAAAGAAACAATCCTAGTGCCAGTATGTCCTGTTACAAACTGATTATTTGAATCCAACATACATGTACATGTAGTCCAAATCTAGTTGTCTTGTTGTATTAAACGACCAATGTCACATTAACAGAAACTCACATCGTGCAAAGTGTTTTTTTTCTGTGCTGTATCTTTTTACCCTTACTGTGAATGATATCAGCCCATGCCATCTGTATTTCACACAAAGCCTTACTTGTACATGACAATGCTGCCTGTGTGTTAAATGCTTCAATGGAGTGATAGTCTGATATAAGATCAGCGCGAACTGATATCTGTGTACGCATCCTGTACCGTCCTAGCCACACAGACAACTTACACATGCCCCCTGCATGCACCATTGCTTACATAAAGAAACAGAACATGAATCCATGGGTGTTAGGGAGGACCGGCCTGTTAATGTGCAGAAAAAGCCTTTCTTATGCCTGTAAGTCTTGGCTTGGATCCCAAAGTCCAGGGCGTAATCCCGCCCTCAGGTCTGGTTGCAGTTTGTTTTTCTTGCAAGGTCAGAAGGCATTGGGATGGCTGAAGGTCTTTACAATGTAAACCACACAAATTCTGCAGAATCATCAAGTCGTGACCAAAAAATGGTAAGACGATGTTTGAAGACATGTTCCCTCGTTATTGTCTTTTCTGTTGCGTTAAACTCAGAATGTGCCAGCTTTACATCAGGCAGGAAACAGTTAAAGTTATAAGTTCCTCTGTCAACCACAGCAGCGCAGAATTTCCTCCAGTTAGGGGACGGCCGTCCTAAGGCTGGATAAAGGCATTCCTCCCCCAACCTGTCTTAAACCTGATCTTTTTACGAGCGGATCTTAATTACTCCAGAACTTGCACCGGCCTCTCAAGTGATGTAAGTACAAAGGACAACACCTGTTTGAGATGTTCTTGAGCGACCTTGAAAGATTGGCCAGCCTCACCATTACCTGGCATAAGTAGAGCACCTGATTGGGGTGATCTTATATATGATTGTTCCGGTAGAACAAATGTCAGGGGGCAAGGCTTCGTCAGACCTCCCCTGGTGTAGGTGATATTTTGTTTTCTCTGCCTGAAGGCTTAAGCATGCTTGAGCCTCCCTTTCACGTTTCTTTAAGCATTAAGTGGTTGGATTGGTTGGTGTCCTGTGTGGAGCATTCTTACAGTGTTGTGAAACTGATACCGGCATCTTTGGATATGTTTTCCTGTACCATTACCTGCAGAAGTACTCACGATAAGCACGAGGTACTCAGCATATTGTCAATACCCGTAATCTGCTGATGGACATATGGTTAGGAACAGATAAGGAGAATAGAAAGAGGTTTGTGAAAATGCAGAGAAAATCTACACCAGGTGGACACTTCAGAAATAAGCTTTGACAGAGGAAAAGTCTGACAGTGTATGACACATGAAAAATATCTACAGGAACTCAAGCTGACCTGAAAAAAACTTCACTTGCATTTCACATAATCCCTAACCACACAACCTCGATCCTTTCCGGCCTGTGCGTTAGTGCAGTAATGACATGCTGCCCTGCCTTCCTGTGGACAGGACCACATTAAGGCTGTTGTAAAAAGGTAAAGGTAGTCCCACAGCCTTTTTCAGACCGTAGGGGCAATAGGTTGTTAGTCCAATGTGTCTAGGGCACTGGAAGGCGAAGCCCATCCCTCTCCTTCCACTGCCTTTTACTTCCCTAACCGAAGTCAGGTACCCATTTTACACCTAGGTGGAGTGATGAAAGCCGTGTAAAGTGCCTTTCCCAAGGACACAGCATCTAGCAAGGAACAAGGAATCAAACTTGTGACCTCTCAATCTCGTGTCTGCTAGCCTAGCCACTCAGCCACCTAGTACTATTGTATTGCGCTGTAATGATACAGACACAAGCAGCACACACTTCATGCAACTGCAGCATTCGAGTGACTGTTTATAATGAAACACGCAGTGTGAAAGACCTTGGTTCATTTGCCCCAAATTTGTCCCTGGGAAAGGCATGCAGACTATTCCCAGCTATGCTAGGCAGAGCCTTGCGACATGAAACTCACCTGCTTCTGCGTGGGTCCCTCGTGGCTGAAATACCCCAGCGAGAACAGTCGTGGATACTGCAGGGGACAGAGGGAAACAATCGTGTTAACAATGACACTGAACTTCACATTCCTTCCAAGTCAACCTTGCCTGGATACAAAAACAATCTACAAAAGCTAGGCTACTTTTACACTCAGGACATAGAACAGTCAGACAGTATTTACAACATGTACAAGCTTCAATCCAGATGGCCACTTGGAGAGGATATTGTAGAAGTATGCAAGTACATGTATGTGCAATGTATGATAGGCTCTTGAGTGAGTATGTTAGGACTAGTCATCCTGGTGTGTGCGTATGTTAGGACTAGGGGTTCTGGTCTTCTGGATGGACAGTTTTATGGAGGGTGAAGTTCAAGTTTACTCAGTAGCCAGCAAATACTGTAAAACCAAAATGCTGTGCACCTGTGAAAGTCATTGGTGTGCAATTGCGATGTGTTGTGTTGTTGCCTGTACTAATGTGATGATGATAAACATGTGTAAATCACATGAATTATCTGTCAACACTGCCATTCATGTACTAACATGACCAGGTGCTGAGGTGAGCACGTGTTTCCTAAGTATTAACATAAACATTCCCAATTCCCAATGTTGTATCCAGAACCGTGCTTTATCCAGAACCATGCTCAGGCACGGTTATGGATAATCCACACGTATCCAGAACTGTGCCTGGGGCAAATCTATGATCTTGGATATGTAGAGACTATTCAGAACCTGATCCTAACCCTAACCCATTCAGACATAGACCTAGATAGGTACAGTTCTGGATTACAATACCCAACATGCCGCACACAGACTCCTCCCAGAACTTTAGACACACTTGTGGCTGGTACTGCACTTGTAGACTGACTGGGGAGGGTGGTTTACGCAGGAGGGTGACATTTCCCATGCCCCGGCTATCAATGTTTCACCACTGCCATCACCAGGGCCATAAACATCAGATTTATGCCTTAACGACACCAACCTTTACTACCGGCATATACATCACGACTCTGGCCTGCACCTAGCTTTCACTACCTACTCCAGACCTGTTCTTACCAGGATAGTTAATTTTAAAGGATGTTTTATCCTATGGACCCATATAGAATGTATAACGGACAGGAAGTCATATGTTACAGGTTTCATCTTTCCCTTTGAGGCTGATTTGTATATGTACGAGACGGCTACACAACATGAAAGCACATGTATCTGTGTGTCTTTGCCTGTGGTTAACTGTGTTTGACATTGCTTACGCACAACTGTCACTAACTCGCGGTTGTTTACAGTCAACTTACGAAGGATCTGATGGTTTGTTTCAAGATTTTTTTAAAATATAAATTCGATATCAGCATGTTGCCTACATGATGACTTAACGAATTCATGGAGTTCCATCAGACGATATTCATAATGCACATCCTCATTTCCTGGCCACAGTAACTTCTGATAGTTTTATGACAGAAGGGTCAACTTGATTACTTTTAATCTACAAATAAAGCAGCAGACGTGATGGCTGACATTGTGGGTGGCGAGAAGGCAACGCCAACAACAGTTCAGTAACCAAGGAGCTTTAAATCTGAGTTGATGGCAAGGTCAAAAACTTTTATTAGGAAAAGGGCAGCTAATGACCACGACAAGACTTTGAATTTATGTCTACTTTGCACAAACTCAACTTGGCTAGTGATAGCAAGGAGGTTTGACCTCCTTGGTGATAGATAGCCAAGACTCCATCCCAAACATGACTTCAAACTAAAAAGAAATGGATGTTGAGACAATGATTCAAAGGTCAAATGAAGGTCAAACTACACACTGTGACCTCCAGTCTCAGGCCCATTTCTCAGCTCCGCTCCTGACAGGCTAAACTCACCTTGGCCTTCTCACCAGGACTGCTATCAATTGCCTCAGCCTAATTAGAGACATACCTCCCCCCTCTAGGGGGACTCAAGGGCTGCAGGAAGTGTTGGGATATACATTTTGTAACCAAGGAAGTTATACCTGTGATATAACCAGGGAAGTTATATCTGTGATATAACCAGGGAAGTTATACCTGTGATATAACCAGGGAAGTTATACCTGTGATATAACCAGGGAAGTTATACCTGTGATATAACCAGGGAAGTTATACCTGTGATATAACCAGAGAAGTTATACCTGTGATATAAGCACAAAAGTTATACCTGTGATATAACCGGGGAAGTTATATCTGTGATATAACCAGGGAAGTAGAGAATCTTGTACCTTTTCTGGACTACAGCAGTTTAATATATTGTTTCACCATGTTATGGTATATTATATGGTATATGCATAATGGTAACATGACAACATATTGTGGTTTCTGACAGCGCTGTCATAAACTCTAGTCCACACATGTAGGACAAGAACAGTAACTTATCCTGATTTACTGCTCTGTAATCAATAACTGTTTGGTGTGTGGTTCAAGGACATGTCTGCTGCCTATTTTCCCTGAATTACAACTGTTGTTTATCAAGGAATGGCAATAATTCTAAACTGCAGCTGTAATGCCAGGTTTGGCAACCCTCGTGTCTGACATAGTTTGAATTTCTTGGCTGCGATGAATGTCAGTAAACTTGGCTGGAACGGCGGTTTGTAGAACTTATCCATGAAAAAGGCAAGGCTCATCAGCTCGCTTAGCATTACAAATAAGTTACATTGTGAAGCTCTAAATACATACCAGGTCTACACAATACATGAAGGGGTAACATTTCACACGACCAATGTTTAACCACTTTGTGACACGGGACTGTGCAGGGTGTTGGCATAACCTGGGCTAACTGAACCGGAACACTGCAACACCTGTAACACCTGGTTCTCTTACATCATAAATCTCAGCTGCCAGGGACACAGGTCTACAGGTGAGCTATAAAAACCTTTTATGGGATCCTAAGGACATGTGATATTTCATTTTAATATCCACATGTAAAATCCTGACGCCGATGTTTCACCATTAACTTCCATGGTCTGATGTCTAACAAAACATGAACAGAGCCTGGTTTAAGACATTCTATGGGAATCCTTAATCTGCTAAAGCTGGGAGTGGCAAGAGTAATTATGGTGTTGAGTTAATGAGCTGATTGGTATCTTTGTGTGTACATCGGATCGTTGCACAAAAACAATTAAAGCTGCAACCATCCATTCTGACTGTATTCATTACTTGTCGCATAATGAAGACATATCTTGTTTGTTTGCTTTTTTTAAGCACAGATACTTGAATAGCTAATGTGGAATAGGTTATCTTGATTTTGAGTTATACATCAGGCTTCCTTTGCCCTCCCCACCCAACCTGAAATGGAGCTTCTGGTAACATCTGGTGACATTATACCTGCAGTTCATTGCCAGGTGTTACATGTCAACACTACTGTTTTAATAGTGCTAACTTTCAATTTCTAAAATATTTTTATTCTTCATAATAAAGAATAATCAGTTGGTTAAACAAAATCAGACAAGACTTGAATGTTTTCTATGTATGTCTCAGGTTAACAAGACTGTATGGAAGACATGTAGGCTGGCAGGATCAGAAGAAACCTTTTCAAATTTCAATTTCAGAGTCAAATTTCATTATAAACTCATGGTACAGCCTACAGGCAGGATTTAACCCCTCAAATATGCCAGGACATTGCGCCTCTGTAGTGGAAGCAGAAGGGGGGGATTTAATCAGCCCCGGCAGTTTAAAGGTTAAAGAATTACTACAACAACAGATTTCTGCAACAGGTGGCAAATAACTTGTCATGACACCGACAGGGATTAATCTTAAAACACAATAGAATCTCAACTGTAATGCTCCTCTGACATGTTCCACCCTCCATGACATTCATGTTGATCTGTCTGTTATTTTTGGATCATTCCCACAAATTATCTGCACTCTCACCACACAACGGAGGAGACGGAATGGGCTTGGTAAAACTTTAATGTTGTTAAGACATGAGAATCCACCAACTGTAAGGCTCCTCTGACATGTTCCACCCTCCATGACATTCATGTTGATCTGTCTGCTGGATCATTTCCACACATGACCTACTCAACTTGATCTGGGGTGTGTTATAATTAGGGTGTGCTGTACTGACAGGTTCTAGACTGGAAACCCCCTGAATAGAGTATCTGTTGTGCACCATGAACCATACCCTGAACTACTTTTGTGGCGTGGCAGGTGACACAAGCCACAGCGCGCTGGGGTTACCTTTGATGAACTGATAGCTGATCACTGACCCAAATCTTTCAGCCCTGGTGATTCTGCCATCAACTCAAGTGGTCTGGCAAGATGCCTGACCTGAGATTACCATCAACAAACCTCCCAATAAATGTAGGAGTAACAAAGCCTCATGCAAGGCAATTAGTAGACAGTGTGAATACAATGTCTACACCTAATATCAGTACAATGTTACGTGGCTTCCAACTTCACAATGAGACATATCTAATGGGTAAGAAGAAGTGGAATTTAACCTGAACTTTATTTGGAACTGAGTTCAGTGTTGTTACAGTCTGGTTTATCATTTGAAATGTTCACAGTCTACTTGCGCTGACCCTTCTTCAAGGTCCGCCAGTCAAAATACAGACTCTCTGAAAGAATAGATCCACAGAACTGTGGAACTAGAACCATAGCATACATGGAAATTTCATCCAATGTGTACTGTCACACAGTGGTACAGTATGAACTGGCATTACATCCGTGCATACCAGTATGTTGGTATTAAAGCTCAGTATCAGTGTGAGTATGATGTCAGACAGTCCTAAAAATCTACCATCTGCCCACCTCTACTCAAGATCTGTGCCTTCAGTCTTCTTTGCAGTCAGACCAAGTCCTGAGTATAAAGTAGAGCCAAACTATCCTAAGCCGTCTTTGATCTCCCTTGGTTATCTCCTTCCAAACACAAAGACTCTGACTGTAACCCAAAATGAGCTGACTTCATGTGATAGGTGATAGTCATCTGAATGATGTATTGTAATCCAGTTTGGCGACAACGTAATATTGAATTCTGTTTGTAGTTCCGCTACAAAGCACTGCAAGAATTGTCTGTGCAAAGGCCGGTAATACACTTGGCTCGTGTCCCTAACATCAGATTGCAGCCTATATCTCGGTAAGTGTGTAGTTGACATGTTATATCCTGTCCAAGCTGTAACTGTTCTTGATCTGTATAGTTCAAGTAATTTGAATCTGCATCCTGACATTTCATCCCACACAAAGTAAGTACTACAGCAAAAACTACCCTTTTGTTGCCAAGAGATGCTTCATCGGCTGATTACAATGCCACCTGATTTCTCCATGATCCTGTCCAACACACCTGACCAACACACCTGTACAACACACCTGTACAACACACCTGTACAACACACCTGTCCAACACACCTGTCCAACACACCTGTCCAACACACCTGTACAACACACCTGTCCAACACACCTGACCAACACACCTGACCAACACACCTGTACAACACACCTGTACAACACACCTGTACAACACACCTGAAGGGTTCCTGTCAGGATGAACCTGGCAGAGAAGGCCACACTTGAACCCCCAGTCTGTACATGACATTTAAGTTTGAGTTCAACATCTTGCAGAGGAACAAAAACTGAGACCTACGAAAAAGTTCCTCTAATAGGTAAACAAGACTTAATCTATGCACTTCTTATTATATATATATATAATCTTAAGACCGAGGTTGAAAAGTTTAAGACAATCATCTGCCGTACACTAAAAGTTTGCTTCTGCTGTACACTAAAAGTTTGGTTCTGCTTACAGACTTTCATGCCTGCATTTGTGACTGAACTATGCAAGAGCTCGATTTCATTTCCATTGATTTATAACAGGAGTACATTTCTTTCCCCAATCCAATTCTTTGTCAATTAAATAAACTTTATGAATTGCTATTACATGGATTTATACATTTTATGTCTCTGTTATATTGTTTATATTGGCTGTAATTTCAACTGTTACATCACAATTTATTGTCCTTCTTTTTTATGAACTGTTTGATAGGCTGTATGTGGATTAAAGCCTGCTTACATCCATATTCATGTATGGAAACTTTGCAAGCTAAATCTTTAGCATTTAGTACTGTGAGATATAAATACTAATCAAATGCTGCATAGTCAGTACTCATTGATCTCTAATCTTGAGATTTTACCTACTCTGTGTGAGTCACTTGATGAAAAGCAGTCAAGTCTTGTCTAGCATTAAGGTAAGTCTCATGGTGTCTGGCAAATAGCAGTGCCAAAACATGAACTTTGAATCTTACTGCAGACAACGTTTTGTTTCACAGCTGAGTCCACAATTGTCCTGACTTGTTCTGTTCTTCACTTCGCTGCCAGCTCCTAACAGGCCACTACTGTTGCCTTCCGCCCCGGCTGATAATTGGAAATCTGAACAGACCTAATCTTGCCTGGAGCACAGCACTACAGGGTAATTGACCTCATGCACAGGTGGGTGTGCATAAATTTCTACCTAGCAATGATTGTGGCCTTAATGGAAATGGAAATACAGCACTAAATTACATTCCTGAATGTCCATCATGGAAAGCATTGTTCCTGAGAGGTAATTTGTAAACTGTTGACAAGGAAAATAAATGTCTTCACAAATATATTCCCCAGCTCAATGCATTGTACAGAAAAAAAACTGTATTTTAAAAAAAGTGATACTGCAAGGTGGTCTAAAACTGAAAGATTCATCTCAGCATGTTGATGTGCCAGTGTGGTAGCAGAAATGTGGTACGTGAGTGCACACATGGAACGCTTCAATTCTAACCCAAACAATAATCTTCAGCTGTATGGACGAAATGGACGTAAAACTTTATGGCAAAGCAGCTTCAACTTCTCAGTAATTACCAGCAGAACAGACTGGCTTCTCTTATTCCACACCCTGAGATAACTGCACAACCACACATCTCTCCATCTGTACCTGGTGCTGATTAAATCTTCCTACAAATTGCCTAAAAAATCAGAACAACTGATGGTAATCAGATCATACCAAGAAAAGTAACCAGTAATGTTCCTGAACCCATAACGAAGAATGCTCGCACCAGGATTGACTAATTAGCTAGTGTTGCCCAGGCGCAAGTTTGCACACTTGGACATGGTCCACAACAAGTAATATTAGTGCTCAGCTCAGGACCTACTTCCCACTTGACTCCTGTTTCTAAGGTCCCCTGCCCGTCCATTGGAAGTGGTCCTAAATGTCTTAAAGCTGTAGCTTTGATTACTTCCCATGCCTTCCAACAATGCTGGTTGAATAACTATTTATTACAGGGTAATAATTCTCCCTCACTGCTGCGGCTTCCGAGGACAGTACAGTATAGAGAGCACGTCGGCAGAACGTACTGCACCTGCGCGAAACCCGTAATGTACTGTGCATAGCACTTTGGCAGAACGTCTAATATAAGGTCGTATAAAAAATTAGAGCATATAAGGTTGACAGCCTGTCTGTAGTTTTCAGATGTTGTATAGGAAAAGATGTCGTCTGCAACAAGCAAAATTTTGATGCAACGTTGACCAAACATCTAACGAAAAACGTGAAAAATCAGGGTTTTGCGCAGGCGCAGTACGTTCTGCCGACGTGCTTGTATAGAGAGCAGACCGCATGGGAAGTGTCAGAACACAGGGCCACTGAAAGGAACCCTCCTTTGTTACATAATGATTGATTACAGTTCAGCAGCAGGTTTACAGTAGGTGTTACAGGGGCAGCTAGACCTGATCAGTCCAATTCCGCACGCCGGCCAGGTTATAAATGCAGCTCCAAAGCAGGTTGGACAGTTCCATCAGCGGCAGGATTTGGCAGACAGTGGGGGATCTGTTCCCCAGATCAGGAGGTGACCTCACAATCATCCATGTTTGTCTTCCTCCTTACATAATTTACACCCTTCCCCACAGCTGCCAATGAACTTTCCTCTGCTTATTATGAGGCTTCATCAATTTAATCAATTGGTTCTCAGATTTGCCCACTTCATTTTTGTCTGATTTGCAAAGAAAAAAAAATCAGGTTCTGAATCAACTCCAAAATGTTCATATTTTGGCCCCAACAGTGGAAGTAAGTCCTTGTCTTCATAGCTGTTACCGCTTTTTCCATCTATCAATACAGTCGTTTGATGAAAAGTTTAAAATTCATTGTTTTAATTACAAACCAGCCTGGTATGTTGACTTCATGGCTCCTATTGTAGCATCATAGGATGCCTAGGCCTGTTTTTTTTTCCCCGTTGCTTCATATTTTTATATAAAAAATCCGAGAACCAACAAATCAAATTGGAGTGGCCTGGAGTACTGTTACAGGTATGTGCTGCTAGGCTGGGATGTGTGTTGAGCTCCCACCCTGAGCCCATGAACCCCATTAGTATTAAGTTGATTATTAACACCCCAAACGAGGCACATGTACGTTGATTATTAACACCCCAAACGAGGCACATGTACGTTGATTATTAACACCCCAAACGAGGCACATGTGCGTTGATTATTAACACCCCAAACGAGGCACATGTACGTTGATTATTAACACCCCAAACGAGGCACATGTGCGTTTAGACCTGTCAGGAAGATGGATGGCAGACTCACCTCAGTGTCAACCCATAATTACAAATTACCAAGCGGGGCGGAAAGGTTTACAGTCATACGTAAATACATAATAACACAATATACATATCTATACTCTCATCAATGCTGCATGATTGATGATTGATGATTGAAAAGAACAAGAAACAGTCATGCCTTCAAGTAGCTATCAACCAAGGATTGAGGTGTTCAAAAACTCATTTTTCCCTAGAACTATCGTAGAGTGGAAGTCGCTGCCACCAAGTACAGTAGGGGCATCGTCACTAGATAGTTTTAAACAATGTCTGGTGTTAGACGTTCAAAGGTTAGGTGTAACAAGTCGTTCGGTGTAATGTAGCCAGCTGCCGCCGCGGTGCGTGCCTGCGAAGCTGATGTGTTACGCCGAAGGGCGGTTATACCGGCTATACAGATACAGATGATATTTTACCAATCTCCGGCTATTTCTTGTACTTGCATACTTCTAAATATAACAGTTTAGACACATTTCACCCAGTGTTAGGCCACTGGTTTAAAACTTGTGGAATGCATCCATAGTAAAATGAAGTAACATTTTGTCCTGACCTTGTTCAAAGGGTGAAAAATGAAGTAACATTTTGTCCTGACCTTGTTCAAAGGGTGAAAGAATGTAACTGCACATTTTGAGGTGCTCAGGATCAATAAAGATGAGGTGGTACAAATATAAGCTCCATAAAGTCACACATACAGTGTAAACACAATGTGGGAAGTCACTTTTGGTTGTTTTCATGGCATCAAACATCAAATGCATGAAGAATTTTCAACCACACACACACACTTTATGAAACTATAATATTATAATGTTTACCGTTTCCTCTGTTGGACAAATTCTTTCCTATCAGACTTAGGACACACCAATTTAATCATTTGGTTCTCGGATTCACCTACTTCATTTTTTTCTGATTTGCACCAAAAAAATATTCAGATGCTGAATCAACTCCAAGATACTTATATTTTGGCCCCAACAGCTGAAGAAAGTTCTTGTCTTCCTAGTTGTTACAGTTTTTTCCATCTATCAATGCAGTGATTTGATTAAAAGTTCAAAATTCATTGTTTGAATTATAAAACAGCCTGGTATGTTGACTTCATGGTTCCTATCATAGCATTTGGGGCTATCATAGGATGCTTAGGCCTCTGTTTTCTGGCCTGTCGCTTCATATTCTTAGAAAATCTGAGAACCAACAAGTTCAATTGGTGTGGCCTTACTGGCATGTGAACAGAACTGAAAGCTGTGTGGGGTTGGGGTTAGTGGAAGTGTTAGTAAGTACCTTGGACAGCAGCCACCGTCCCCAGCTGAACTTGGTCATCACACCAAAGACTACCCCAGCAACCATCAGTAACACCAAGTATCTGAAGACCGGTACACAGAAGTAGGCACCAAACTGTACCTGAGACAGCGAGAGGAGAGGCTGTGGTAGGTAAGCAACACTCGTGCCGGCAGGCTGCTCAGATGGACTGGGACATGTTCAACAGTAGCTTCCATGTAGGGTTGTTTGGGTAGGCAATCTAGATTTCATGATTAGAATGAAAGCTCATCTGTGTTGGTAGATTCCATAATGGTAAAGTTTAGCTTTGATCCGCTTCCGGCTTCCGGAACGACGTCAGCGAGTGGATCATTCATCTGACGAAGGTAGACGAGTTCGACCGAAAATTTATGGTGAGTTACTTTTTTGTGTTGGATCAAAGCTAAACTTTACCATCATAGATTTCACGATGATTGTTGTGATAAATAACGCATCGAAATGGTGTGAAGATAAAACCTGGTACCCTCATGGAAGCTAAGGTATACATGGAAGTAATGCTAGTGTGCGGCAAACAGCATATCCATGTCCATCTGAGTAACCAGTGTTGTCTACATCTCCGCAGGAGCCAGACAAGGTCAACCAGAACCAAAAGTTCCTGATAATGTTCAGCTGGCAACAACGCACCACCCTGCCTACATCACAGGCTTGTAACCATCGCTCCTGTGCACAATTTAGAACAAAAACGGGGCTTAAAATGCCTGGGTCCGGTTCCTGCTGAGATGCAGTGGTGAGGGGTTAAGAGAGTTGGGCATATATGGTGCCCTCCCGTCTGCCGCACCGTCTCAAGTTTGAGACCCTCCGTGCGTGCGACACGACGGGCCACCTCCTACCTCCTCCAACAAGCCCAGTCCAAACTCGGTGTCAGCCAGGCTCGTCACCACCTTGGAGGCCGCCTGCCACTTGAACAAGTCTATTCGATCTGGAATGCTGACGTAGGCGCCATATTGTACCTACATAACACATCTGTCAATTCCTGCTGCTTCGTGCGGACTGGAGGGTTTCCAGATTTCGGGAAGCAGATTCTTCTACACATTATGAGACCAGACAGAACAAAACAAACTGACGGAAACATACTAGTCTCTAATTACATATCTGTGTCACTCCACACTTTTGCTGTAGAACCAGATGCTTTATACTATATAGTGCTTTATACCACTCTTACTGCTAAAGGTTTGATCAGGACAAATGTAGTCCTACTCTTTCAAATCTATAATTACTATCTATATCTATACTTTTCCAAACCTCAAAGTTAATTTTACATCTGTGTATGCAAAAGTTATCTATCTTTGTGAAGGAAAGTTACAAAGCAGAGGCTACCGGAAAGTTTTCTCCGTTGTTGTAGAGGAACCTTTGTGTTCTTCTGACCACAGAAGCATCAGCACCAGGGAAAGGCACACACCACTTCTGCATCATCTCGCTCCAGTGGGCGGGACCTCTGAAACACAAAGGGCCACTTTACTGTCCAGTTTAACACTGAAACACAGCACACTTTACTGTCCAGGTTAACACTGAAACACAGCACACTTTACTGTCCAGGTTAACACTGAAACACAGCACACTTTACTGTCCGGGTTAACACTGAAACACAGCGGGCCACTTTACTGTCCAGTTTAACACTGTAACACAGCAGGCCACTTTACTGTCCAGTTTAACACTGAAACACAGCACACTTTACTGTCCAGTCTAACACTGAAACACAGCAGGACACTTTACTGTCCAGTTTATCACTTAAAAATACTGGCAAGAACTAGTGGACTCATGTAATCTTACATTATTACAGTAAAAATGTTGAGAAGCAATTATCATGTATCCAAATGTCTCCAAACACTAGCCAGGATACAAGAAGACAAATCCTTGAACAAGTACATTAGCACAAGCAGGCCATTGGTCTGCACCATAACCTTAAGTCACGCTGGCAGAACTCAATAACGGTGTAACTGCACCCATCTTCTAAAGTCATTCTAAACGTCCATTTTCACACCCTACTTCCTGTTCAGTCTTATTGTGTAATCTGTCTAACTCTGCTTCTAGCACCTTCATTGCCTGAGAAAAGCCACCCTTTCCTACATTTGGGGTGGAACAATTAGGTAGAAATACCATGTGTGTATCTACTGAGATAGAGTCTGTACAGGAAAAGAAATACACTTTATTTGCCATTGTCCTCAATACAGCACCAAAGGAGATAAATGAGTTGAACTAGTCACCAAAATGTCTCCCAGCATTATACATCTTTCCAGCCTACAAAAAAAACTGCATTTCTACTAACACCTCCCGATTCATATATCTCACAAAACGTCGGGCATTTCATACTTCAACGCATACAGACAAGAAATCAAACCCAACAATAACTATATTAGCATTAGTTGAGGATTCTCAATCTACTTTATGTTCATTTTATTGTCTACTATTATTTTATCATTTCCAATGTACTTGCAATTAGCCCTCAGGCAATAAAGTTATCA
Source organism: Branchiostoma floridae x Branchiostoma japonicum (assembly GCA_013266295.2). Classification (NCBI taxonomy): domain Eukaryota; kingdom Metazoa; phylum Chordata; class Leptocardii; order Amphioxiformes; family Branchiostomatidae; genus Branchiostoma; species Branchiostoma floridae x Branchiostoma japonicum. The sequence continues at coordinate 30,178,666 of CM023840.1, read as the reverse complement.
TTATGACCTGTTAAAATGCTTGAATGTGTAATATATTTTTAACCCTTTAGTGTATCATTGTATAAGTCTCATGTATTGCCACTACAATTGTATAAGTTTCATGTAATACCACCGCAATTTAGTCTCCTGACTCCAAGAGTGGTACGTCTCTGTAATGATGTAAATATGATGTCAAATAAACCATTCATTCATTATTAGATGGACAACCAACCTGTTCTCCAGTTTGGGCCCAGACTTGGGTAGGGGCTTCTTGGTGCCCATATCCTTGCGCAGTTTTCTCAGCTCCTCGGCATTGGCCAGCCCATGGATGGCGGACTGCCAGGTGGCGTAGTGCCCCACTGCTCCCTGAAATAACATTCAGAAACAAACGTTTTAATGCGTCAATCCTTCATCCTGGTTTCAACGTAGCTCGTGAGAAACAATAAAATATCAAGACTCACAAATCGGCATACACGTATAACGTCATAACCATCAATTAAATGGATTTTGATAACTGAAGATGAACATAGACTTGCCAAAAAACAAATAATAAGTAGATTGTGTATAATTTGTACTAATTTGTGGTCCTTTACGACTTACAAATGCCGACTACTACTGATAATTGAAGACACTAAATCAGCAAAAGGAGTAAATTTCCCACGTTATATTTCCATTCTCAGCAGGTTAAGGCACAACATCCCTCAAAGGTATTAAAAATGGCCTCCCTGCAGCCTAAGGACCCTTCCCTCTGATAAATGACAGCAATTTTACTTTGAAATTGGTTCTGCATAGAAACCATTCCCGGGCCAGATATAGCCTGTTATTACTGGGGAGCAAAAAATGGAATGTGCTTCCGTGTTTGTGAAGTTACGGTCTGTATGCCGATCAGAAGGTGAGGGTTGCAGCACGGACCAACTAACAACCAGCACACTTCTCCAGTCAAATGCTACACATGAACTTGAACTTGCACAAGCACTTCTTCTGCTTTGTTACAAGGTAGATATTTTGCTGCATATATCTCGGAACATTCCGATATCGGAAGATATTGATTGAAGTATAAAAACCATGACCTCACCTCAGGCCCGGCGCTCAGATTCAGATAGCTCTCCACCGAATTTATCCTCCCTGCAAGCAAAAACAGACATTCAGAAAAATATTATCTTTCGTTTATTCGTTTATTTCGATACCCTTTAGTCTACTGACTAATCTTCCAGGGTTCAAAACATATAAACATACAAACACACTGACAGCAAGATTAAAAGAGAATGAACATACATATTAATCATCACTAATTATATACAGGTTAAACAAAACGATCATGACTTAACTTATATACAACTTAACTTATGTACAACTGGTGGATGGCCTTTTTGAATTGATGTGGACTGGTCAGTGGTTTGATACTGGGTGGCAGGGTGTTCCATAGATTAATGGCGCGGTAGAGAAATGTTCGCTTTTTGCTGTTTGTTTGCGGTTTAGGTAGTTTGAAACTGCAAGAAATCTGAATATAATATACTTGAAACTTGCCTAAAGAGGTTTTTTTTCTGTTGAATCGTGGAGGTACAATGTAGTCTCTTCTACCTCCATGGGAGAAAAGATGTTTTTAACAAGCATTATTAGATGCACTTGTATTTGGGACAGCCTGATGGCCCATTCAGAAAGTCCACTTTCAGTAAGATGGAAAAAAAGGGGCAGCCAGAATGCTTTCCTCTGATTCTATCTTGTAATGTTCATACATTATTGAACATGTCTGGATCTGCATGTGGAGATGCATATCTACGGTCTCCACACATTTCTGGTGGACATATACACTAAGGAGTGGGTTATGTTTCCACTGGCATCTGTACATTTAAACATCTGCATGTGTCAAAGTACAAAATATAACTGATTAACCAAACATTTAACTTTTAATAACATGTTGAAATCACTTAATCAAGAGATGCAGACAGTTTGAAAATGTGCTTCCAGGAAAACAGATACCGAAAGAAACTTGATTTGCCAAAATTGCATTGGACAAAATGTTTGACAACTATATCTTTCATAAAAGGCATGCTGAAATCATTCTAGAAAAGATAAAATTAAACTATACCTTACATAAAAGGAATATGCCTTAAAAAGGCATGCCTAGATCATTGTAGAAAAGCTAAAAAATTAAACTACATTTACACCTTACATAAAAGGATTCTGCCTTAAAAAGGCACACCAAAATCATTCTAGAAAAGCTAAAAATTGAAAAAATACACCTGTAAATGTACCCGTGTGACTTGGTAATCTCGCTGACAGGTAACCACGGTTACCTCAGAACAAACACATGCAGATGTAAGGTCATTTACGTAACCAGCAGCGTGACCTTGATCTGCCCTCAACTCAGCCTAATGAGCCACGATGTCAGGTTCATCGCCACAATGTCAAGATGAAGAACCCACAATCCATTACCATCCAATCAGCTTAATGTCCAGCACAACATGACGATTTACTCTTAATCAAAATCCAAAAATGAGATCCACCCCTAATCCCATGGATTAGCACACAGCCTATCCACACATACTTGTGCTATCAAGACAAAATGGCCACAGTATCAAGTACAACAGATTTCAAAAGACTCGATGTTAGAGACAGATTTGAATATATCTTTACATGCAATAACGCCTACAATGTAAAAATAGGCAAATATATAAAAGATTGTTTTGTTATTAGAAAAAATACCGAAACCCATGATTAGCCACACTCGATTGTTACACTTTATTAGGTTTTATTCTATACTTTTCTATACTTCGTCCAATATTTAGTTGTTGCCATACTTTGTACTGTGTACAATTGTCGTGCAATAAAGTTTACATATATAACAAAAGAATGCCATGATATCAAAGCACCAACAGCATTTAGTCATTTCGTCTCTCACAACAAATAGATAGATAAAACTAAGGAAAATGCTGCAACTCATGAATCCACTTTTCTGACTCTTAGCAAAGTCTAACATATGGCCATCCTGTTTACAAGAACTGGTAAAAAAGAACCAAAAGATTTTTCACAGATTGACATTTCAGAAAACTGGATATACAGTTGTTGTACATTGTACATCAGCATGTCTGTGCTTTGCATCCTTGTTAATGCATTATTAACAACAGCTAATAAGAAGTCAAATAAACAGGAATATAAAAAAAAACACCTTTAACTGACCAGTTTGGATGCAGGTAGTAAACATCTTACCAGCTTCCTCAATATTACGCTTCATAAACATTTAATTTTCTCCATATCATAAATCCATGACCAGAACCTGATCAAGCTTATAAAACTTTCAACTGGCTCCAGACTGAACTGTCAAGTTCCCGGTGCTTAATGTACCGCCTGGAACATCACCGGCCTTTTCCGCCGTGTAAAAGTTGAAGAGCCGTGTGAGTGATGGAGAGGGCTCCTGAATCATTCAGGTGTGGACCATCGAGACGCTGCCTCGGAGTCACCGGGCTGATCCCGGCTCCCAGACCTTATTGCCGAGTTGATGGGAACCCAAAGACATTGGCTGGCTTAGGCCACACCAATTTTATTTGTTGCTTCTCGGATTCGCCTCTTCATTTTTTTTCTGATTTGAAAAAAAAAAAATTCTGGTTCTGAATCAACTCAAAAATGCTCATATTTTTCCTCCAACAGTTGAAGAAAGTCCTTTTCTTCCTAGTTGTTACAGTTGTTACATCTACCAATGCAGTGGTTTGATTAAGAGTTCAAAATTCATTGTTCAAATTTTAACCCAGTCTTTTGTGTTGACTTCATGGCACCTATTCTAGCATTTGGGGCTATAATAGGATGCCCAGTCCTGTTTTTATTTTTTATTTTTTTTCGCCCTGTCGCTTCATATTTTTTCTGAAAAAATCCGAGAAGCAACAAATAAAATTGGTGTGGCCTTATGGAAATGAAATCATAAACATCTGCGAGCCGCTCCACCTGCTGGGAAACGTCGCGCCGTTTTGGCTCACGCACCTCAACGTTGACTCAAAATGACTGCAATATTGGCCAACACGAATATATTGCACCCATATTTCATAACTGTGGATTGTATTGAAAGTCTGTCTTCGGAGCAGCTAAGATGAAGTATTACCCTTGGCTTTGGGTGCCATGAACGGTTACAGCAAGCCTCCGTCTTGGTTTTTGCTGCAAACTACAAGCACCATGGCTCCATCAGGATGCGAAATGTAGATAAGGCATGATGTGGGAAGTACCCAAGTCCCAAGATGACATAATGTGTTAATTACCTGAGCTGTTGAAAAAGCTTTTGCTATGAAGCATACACATGTAGCCCATCACATAACCCTTTGTCATGCAAAATACTCATCACAATCATGCCACATCATAAATTGATGAATTTTACCCAATTTCTGCCACCTCTGTGCAATGTGTTTGTGTTGCTGCAATATAAATTTTGGCTAGGTTGCCCATCAAAATTTCAGGTTGCCCCCAATTTAAACTCTTCTTCGTTATGATAACTATGTTAGAACGCAACATGCATTTATACATTTCTGACACAGAGTTTTACCTATAGTTAAAAAGAGTTATTTCCCCTTAATACTTGCAGTGATATACTGCTATACACCACACATGTTACATGTACCTGCTATACAGCACACACACTACATGTATCTGTTATACAGCACAATTATTGCCCTATCTGGGAACTACATCTATGCCTGCAGACATCTACATGATGGCTAGCATGGTCTGTCTTCTTATCATCATCACACTACATTTGTTCATATCTGATAACAGTCTGTAGTTGGAAACAGGGAGGGTAACTACGTACGCGTCAGTCTGACGAACCACAGGTATGCATCATTCATCAGTAATATAAATGCAATCATGTTCATCATATTATAATACAAATTCATCATGCCATGACTAGACAACATACATGTAGGTGCAAAAGTACAATTAGAAATACTCAAGAATAATAATAACATTGCCAATAGCAAATATTAAGTAATTAGATTTTTATTGCAAAAATGTAATACCAAAAGAAAGTGATTATACTCTAAGGCAAATGTCATAAAAGCATATTTACACTGCTGACAAAATCCCTGCAGAAGGCTCAGCAAGTTTGTTTGTTGAAACCCTGTTAAATGTTCGGCATTTCAAAACCAAGGATCCATGTACATCACAATGTAATAACATTTTGCACAAAGTGTTGCTGTTGTATTGACTGTGAGGTTTTCACATACAAATAAAATGTCAAAGTCTATAAAACCATGGCCTACTATTAAGATCAGTTACATTGATCCCTCTTTACCAATCGCTTTTTGTGTACTGGTAATAGAAAAGCCGGATTGGCCCTACAAGCTTACCCTGTAACATCTATAATCTATGAAAACAAGTCAAAATGCTCCTGTCGGCATCGGAAAAGAGAAAGTTACAGACACCTGACCCCCCATGGTTGGATCCACCCATGTTAGCTCACCTGAGTAAGATTACCTGTTGTTCACCTGTGTAAGATTACCTGTCGTTCACCTGTGTAAGATTACACAGTAAGGTTACCTGTTGTTCACCTGAGTAAGGTTACCTGTGTTCACCAGAGTAAGATTACCTGCCGCTCACCTGAGTAAGATTACCTGTTCACCTGTGTAAGATTACCTGTTGTTCACCTGAGTAAGATTACCTGTTGTTCACCTGAGTAAGATTACCTGTTGTTCACCTGAGTAAGATTACCTGTTCACCTGAGTAAGGTTACCTGTCGTTCACCTGAGTAAGGTTACCTGTCGCTCACCTGAGCAACATTACCTGTTTTTCACCTGAGTAAGGTTACCTGTTGTTGCAGTCTTACCTGGGAAGTTCTTGACGGTGTAGAGGACGCCCAGGTCAGCAGGAACGCTGTCGAAGCCGCAGCTCTGCACGATGTACACGCCTTTCTTCCTGGCCTCCTCATCATACTTAAACTGCATGTTCTCCAGGAACTGCAGGAGGGACAAAGGCAAGGGACTTTCACATGTATCAATCAATCAATCAATCAATCAATCAATCAATCAATCAATCAATCAAAACTAGTTTATTGATAAAAAAAGACGTTGCAGCCAAAGGCTGAATTGTGCCTTCTGTACATAAAGTATGTTGCACTTAGCACATTTAAAAGTGTTTACATACAATACTGTAGTACGAAAACAATGAAATAATGCATTGGCGTCAATAAGTACATGATTTTCTTGTGCCTTGCTTATATGTTCAAGTGTAACAGTGTGTTTCACAGGTGTGGGAACAAACTTTGCTCTAACCTCTTCCCTCCTCCCACGTTTTTATGGATTTAACCATGTTCTTACAGGGACAAAACAGCAGCACATAGCCCAACCCCACAGTAATCTGGCATTAACATAATTGCAATTGAATGTATATGTACCCGACTACCCGCCCATCAAAAGTGAATAAATCACCATCACATGTCATCTATTACACACTCTGGCAACATGTTAATAATACAGATTTTCCTGCCTGCCATAAAATTTAGATTATTTTATATCTGATACATGAATGTGGGGTCTAAGCTTGTCGGCCGGAATCTTGACTTGACTTTATTTGGGGCCATAATTAGCTACAGTTTCATCTGGCATCCTGGGTTTTAATAAGGACTGTGATGTCTAGGTTGTCGGCTTTTGAGCAGGTCTTTCTGTCTGGCAGCCCAAGATTGACCAAAAAGTGTGACATCCAGATAACAGCATTTATATCATACCCGGGCAGCGATACAGTGCTCCCGACCGTGTTGTATTTTACTGTACGACCGGGCGTATAAACCGGGCTTCCATAGAACGATTCGAACGCGTTTCGCCCCAACCGGGTGCGCCGCTTTCGAAAATTCGAATACAGGATTCGGACGTTGGAATTGATGTTGTTGCAGTTTTTTTTGTTTAGGGACACCAAATTTTCGCTCATTTCGCATTGAAAGACGTGCTTTCTGGGTATTTCTGGGTATGATATAAATAGAATACAACACGGTGTATTCCGCATCGCCCTCGGCCCTCCCGCGAGTCGAATCGCGGTCGAGCCGATACCTCGGGCAATACGGAATACACCGTGTTGTATGCTATGTTTATTCATAAGCTTGGTCGTGCCATGGGGATGTGACTGTCATGAATTTTCTGCATATTGTTGTTGTTGCAAAATTCTACGTAAAAAACATTGGTGTCTAAAAAAATGAAAGAACGTCAGTTTTGTACCGTGTACTAAGAAATCAGTCGGCCAATATTTGTCTCCTTTCCCTCTCTTACTTGTGGAGTGATTTTACTGTTCACATAGACCAAAGCCTGACAGTCTTACATGCTCTCAGGTGAAACAAAACAAAACACATGGAGCTTCTTACACAGAAGCTTTTCTGTAAGCTTTAATGACAGGACAGAAGACAATGAGTAACTCCCAACGGAGGGTGCCGATCCCACTGCAGGGAGAGATAGCATCCCACTGCAGGGAGAGATAGCGCCACTCCCTGTGCAAACTAGTCCCTCGGGAGGGCAGATAGATGGAGATTGCGGGGGAGAAGCGTCGCTCTTTTTGTGATTCTGGTGTTCATTTCTGCCACAGTAGGGCTTAGTCTGATTCACTGCCGCCAGCCAGAGAATCTCTCAGTGATTAATCAGGCATTTCTCTCTCTCTCTCTCTCTCTCTCCGTGTATGAGTGATAAGATATAAGGGAGGTTTTGAAAGGCTTGCCAGATGGAAACATCATAGTCAGACATGCCCATGTGATGGATTGTGAGCATCACACCAATACGTAATCACAGTTATCCTTATCAAAACAGCCCCATGCAGCGCAACGCTTTGTTTCAATGTTAGTGAAAAAAATCAGCTTTGGAAATGTTGAAAAGATTCTGAAAAAGAAACAACCGGGATGCAATCAATGTAGTATATATAGGTAGGATGATAACAGATCATCACACTTTACACTGTTCTCATAGGAACAGAGAAATTTGTTGAAATGGCACCCAGGTGACAATAGCTACTCTCCAAGCAGAGGTTTAGGCTTGTGCTTACCGGGGTGTGTTTGACATGCTTTTTAGCCACTTTTATTGGGTTTTCTATTCTGTACCAGTATGTTTTTTTTCTGTGGTGTATTGGATACCGTCTTGCCAGTTTCATACTGTCTTGCCAATTGGATACTGTCTTGCCCATTGGATACTGTCTTGCCAATTTGATACTGTCTTGCCAATTTGATACTGTCTTGCCAATTTGATGTCTGACTGTCTTGTAGCCACCAAAAGAACTGTTTGGAGTAAGTTGGAGATTAGCAACATCAAGTCTGAACCAACCTGGGGCTCCCCACAGATGTCGATGTGGTGTGCTTTGTTCTTCACACAAGCCTTCACGACTGGTTCTCCAAAGAAGCGGTACTGCACACAACAGGACAACAGAGTCATCAGAGCATGTCTAAACATCGCCTGCTTGTTAACAACACCTGGTTTTACAGAATACCAACTGGGAATGGATTTCATTTGAATTAACAACAAACTTAAGCTGAAAAAGTCTCACCAGAGGTTCGAAGAGGTTGAGAAACAGGAATTTTACATGAGAAAGTTCCAAGTAATTACCTTACTGATTACTGGTACAGTACTTCAGCAGTATACAAATACAGGTTTGACTGAAATGGTATTCTATTCATCTTTTCAATAACAAAATATCTGTTAAAATCTACAAAATGACTATACAATTATCATTCAAGTCCTATCTAAAAGACTTTGCACTAATTATGCTATTAATGTTATTGATATTCTGAAATTACCAGGTTACTACATGTACTAGTAAATGTATCTTTTTCCAAGACTATATTGCCAAAGCCATCTATAGTAGCGAACCTTTCTTATACATGTTGAGGTATCGTCACAGTAGAGGTATCGTCATTAGATAGTTTTAAGTTTTAGAGTTAGACGTTCAAAGGTTAGGTGTAACAGGTCGTTCGGTGTACTGTAGCCAGCTGCCGCCGCGCCACGTGCCTGCGAAGCTGGTGTGTTACGCCAAAGGGCGGTTATACTGGCTATACAGATACAGATACAGATGTATGATTTGAAGTGAACGGGGTTTTGAAAAGTTTCTGACTTACCGGCCCGACACAGTTGAGCACGACCTGTGCCTGGGCAGCCATGTCGTTCAGGGTCTCCTCCTTCTCCACATCGGCCAGAAGCACATCCACCACATCCTTCAGGTCTACTCCTGTACGGTGCACATTCAGTACCACAATATTTACCATTCAGATCTACTCCTCCATTCATAATAATCAACTATAATTGTACATTCACCATCACAATAATAACAGTGCAGATCAACTTTTGCACATTCACCACCACATCCTTCAGGTCCACTCCTGTACGGTGCACATTCAGTAACACAGTATTACCATTCAGATCTACTCCTCCATTCATAATAATCAACTATAACAGTCAGTACATCCAACACATCCTTCAGGTCTACTCCTGTACGGTTCACACAGTATTTACCATTCAGATCTACTCCTGTACATTCATAATAATCAACTATAATTGTACATTCACCATCAAAATAATAACAGTTCAGATCAACTTCTACACATTCACCACCACAATAATAACAGTTCGGGTCTTTCCCATGTTGAAAGACCCGAAACACCCGATGATCCCAGGTACATCACTGATGTGTCCTTGTTTGCACCCACAAGTGTATTCTAGAATGTTCAGATTAACCTCTGTACATTCACAACCACATCCTTCAGGTTCACTCCTGTACATTCATCAACATGATGATAACAGTCAGCATCTGTACATCCAATACATCCTTTGAGTCAACTCCTGTACCTTCACCACCACCAAAATGAAAATCATCATCATTTGTACTACTTGACCCTAAAAGTACAAGCTATTGGTGTCTACAATCCATGATGATTAAGTAGAAAGTTTCACATGCAAGTATCTCAATAAAAACTGTACAACTATACCATTTATCATAATCCCATGTGCCAAGATAACTCCCCCTTCAGCCTACAGTGGTATATTCCACATTACCATTACTAGAATAACATGTTTTTCTCCTGTGACATCAGCATATGGAAGTGGATGGCACCAGGCCAACCCTGGATTACAGTACTTGTCTATCCCGAGTGGATATAATTACAGGGTCCTGACAGTCATAGAAATAATCGAGTGGACTTTTGTTGGGTGAATATTAAAACCACATCTACCTTCTCAATTTATCATTTAAAAAAAAAAACAGTAACTTTATTTTTACAACAGTAACAATATTTTTTTGGGAATAAGCAGGATTATAAAAAATGCATACAAAGGATATCTCTGCCATTCAAACCTGTACTAGGGAACACCTTTGCATCAGAAACACCTGGCATTTCAGTTCAATCAATCGTCCACTGGCTTTTTCAGTTCATCGAGGATTCTCAATACTTGGCTCAATGTGAAAAATACTGATGAAGTTCATCGCTTGAGTATTTTTCACATTGACCCAAGTATTGAGAATCCTGTCTATAATGACCCCTTGAGTGATCAAATAAAAGGTAAACTCTCTGTTTAAACCACAGTGGTAGTGCTGTGTACCTAAACCCACGTTTAGGTTCAGGTCTGGACTTGTAAGTCCGGACCTAAACCCATGGTATATACAAAATTGCATGTTGTCAACCTTGCAATGTTGTCTGGGTGAAACTGTGGCCACATAACATGGAGGCTGACACTTGACAATGCCCAATGTTTTTTTCATTTTGCAGCACAGATTTTGCGATCTATGGAAGGTTTTATGTGGTTCCGAACGAAAAGGGGTATGTGACATGGTTTTTTTTTCAACCAAGTCCGGAACTGGTTCCCGTCATTCAGGGTTTTTTTTACTTGAACCTAAACGTTTTTACAAGTCCGGAACTGAGTCCAGCGAACCGGTACACAGCACTACACAGTGGATATCAAAATATTTTTCATAACAACAGTCATGGTGGCCTCCTGTTATCGGTAATCTGTATGACCTGTGTCACAGACATTTTGCTTGAGTAGTTGTTTGCCAGCTGACCTGTGACCACCTGTTGGTAATTGCTTTACCTGTCCTACAGGTACAACCAGGTGACTATGACACGTCTCCATTGTTCACATTCAATTACTTGTACATGATTGTCTACTGCAGGTCAGTCACCGTGGCGACGGTTCTAGGTAGAAGGAAGGACAGAATCCGCATGGATATAACTGGTGTTGCATTGGTCTTATCATCTTTACTGTATAGACCACAGCTGTGGCTGTCCAAGTCACAACCGTGGCTGTCCAAATCACAGCTGTGGCTGTCCAAATCACAGCTCTGACTGTCCAAATCACAGCTCTGGCTGTCCAAATCACTGCTCTGACTATCCAAATCACAGCTGTGGCTGTCCAAATCACAGCTCTGGCTGTCCAAATCACAGCTCTGACTGTCCAAATCACAGCTGTGGCTGTCCAAATCACAGCTCTGGCTGTCCAAATCACAGCTCTGACTATCCAAATCACAGCTCTGACTATCCAAAATTATCACAACTATTGCTGCTCTACCCAGAAGATGGCAAAGTCCAGCTGTCAAAGTCCACAACAATGCAGTCCGCATGCAAAGAAACTAGCTACAGAAGGGAGAACGCACAAAGAGGACGAGATGACATTTAACTTTAAGAACTAACCAGATCTAACGTGAAACGTCAGATGGAAGAAAGTAAACAAATCCTCAGTAAAGTGAAACTTGCCTCTTGAGGCTCGCTTTTCTTTTAAATTACTAAACAAGAGTATTAAAAAAACACGTCAGCAAGGGGATGAGAGTTACTACTTTATCATATCTAAGACTTGATAACGTTATGCCAATTGACAAATTCAATATAGATACATACAAATAAGAGGATCAATAAAAAGACCCCGCCCTCCCAAGCCAGATTTTTGCCCCCCTCCCCCTGTAGGTTACGCCACTCACCTATGGTAGCGCTCGCTTTCTCCAGGACTTTCTTCAGTTTGTCTTCGTTGCGCCCTGCCACGGCCCAGGTCAGACCCCTCTCCTCCTCCGAGGTGACACGGCCGAGCTCTTCCACCACGTACTGGCCGGTAAAACCCGTCGCTCCGAACACAACAACGTCGTATCTCTTAGGAGAAGCCATCTTGATATGACGTCACTTTGTTCGGGAATTCTGGGTAGGTTTCGGGGATCGCGAGTTGCCATCATATGGTGTCACGTTACACCCAGTAATTAAAGTAGAAAAAAAGAAACTGAAAGAAATTAAGAAAAAAGGCTTTCCTGAAGACGATAGTTGCATCTCTCTGTATTTGAATTTTTCCATTTTAGCATGTTAATTAAAAAAAACACAATCAATGTATTCATGGCTGATGAGGCAGTAGCTTGTCTTTGAACAGCAAACTTGCAAGACCTTGCAATGAACGTTCCATACGTGTTCTGACTGACAGCTATTTATATAAAAGTGGCCAAGTGGCTGTATCGTGTAAGTGGCACAACGTTAAGTCAGTTTTGACGCTAACGGTTCGTGACTATCCTCGGATACATTTCCCCTTTCTGTTAAATGTAGTGAAACACATCGGAGCAGGAAAGGGTAATGTGCTGACGTCTGCATAATTGCTCAATCAGAGACGTAATAATGCTCCGCGTGAACATACCTAACCACGCAAGGCAGGCATTGTTCTGGCGTCAACTTCATTGTGAATTTCGGTGTTCATCACCATCAAACCTGCATGACTCTTACTGGAGACGCTCCTGTTGTGTTATTAGACCGTTTATCAAATGTTTGCGTATCTAGATTACTTTCTAATCGCCTGAATTGAGAAATTATTCGTACCCTTATGACATGACGAACCACATGCAAATGCGTCCACACGTTCTACTCTTCATCGATCTAATCATCTTATAACGCGTCATATTCATTCCTATCACAGGTACAAGACAAGAACTCAAGGACGCGATCCCGTCTGTCACTATTGGCCAGTGAAGAGCTTTGCTGTTTTCTTCGATTGTGTGCTGATATCTTGGCAAGCGACCGGCCCACAGGAGAGTGGCCATTATCAGCTAAACCTACCTTCGGAACATTAAACCCTTGTCTGCCAGTCTGTCTATCGCCCCACACATCTGTCGGTTATACGACCGCTGCGCATCTGCACACTGGAATCGAACAGTGGAACGGCCGTCAGCCAAACAGCCTGCCAACGTTAGGTCGGCTCTGATAAATCGCGATAATGGGTCCGAGAGAAACAGTTATCTTTCCGTTCTAGAGGACACAGTTTCACGAATTAATTTGGCGATAAGTAAGTCTGAAAATGAGGGTCACAGTGAAATTGGCATGAAAGGCGGAGAAAACCGAATAAATGGGAATAAATAGCAGGCTGGGCACGTTTCCTTTCAAGCTGTTCGTAGACAACTTATGATAGTATATCAAGACAAGGATCTAACCTTAAGCTATGAATGTACTTAACTTGTAGATCTGTAAGTAGGCTAATAATAGGTAAGTTCGGTTCACCGAAATCATGCTATTTACGGAGACACCAATGTTTATCATCCGGTAAATTTCGGCAATCGACCATGCATGATATTCGTAGATGTTGCACATCATGATGAAAAACACTTCGCGAAGTGAAACATTTTGAATACGATTTGTTGCAAACGTTTAGATTGTGGTCTCCGCGCATCTCACAAATGTCATGTTGGCTATCATGACGTGTACGCTGGCACATTTCCTCACGGCAAGGAAGTCAGGAAGTAACTTGCAGTATAATATAATATACCTGATAAACTGCGAAGTTGTCGTGACTTGAGTGAGATGCTTATAACTTTAATGAATGAATGAATGAAGACCTTTATTGTACACACGTACCCACTGGGTTTAGTACTGGTCACAACAAAAGAATAAAATACAGATAACGTTACATATATACATTGCTAAGTAACTACAACTAAGTACATTCGGTTTCTTCTCGTTTCTTAGTAATGGTAAAAAGGTAAGAACAGATATGTTTCATAATTGAAGGTTTGTCTAAGCTCATTAGAAATATAAATATGTCTGTACTGCTTAGGTGTATGAAGTAGGGGAACATGGGTTGAATCAAACTATAAAGTTCAGCTCTCTCTTTGTTGTATAGTTTACATTCCAATACAAAATGTTTCTCATCTTCAATTCTTCCTAGATCACAGTATCTACATATTCGTTGTTTTAATATCTGGCGAAGCGTTACAGCCGTACACGCGAAAGTCTCCCGGTACAGCCTGAGATATAAGACATATAAGTTGTATCTATTATTGCTTCCGAAGCGTTCTTTGACCAAGGATAAACGATGGCACTTGTGATAACAGTCTTTATTGGAAGCCTCAAGTCAGAGACATATCGGCGCCAACTGGATTGACTTATCATAAAAACGGTAAAAGAAAAAGCAATCTGAGTCCTTGATTCACCGACTATAGTACAGAAGTGGAAGTTCCACGGTGGAAGTTCTGCATATGTATCTGTATAGCCGGTATAACCGCCCTTCGGCGTAACACTACCAGCTTCGCAGGCACGCGGCGCGGCGGCAGCTGGCTACATTACACCGAACGGCCTGTTACACCTAACCTTTGAACGTCTAAGTCTAAACATTGTTTAAAGCTATCTAGTGATGATGCCTCAACTGTACTTGGTGGCAGCGAGTTCCACTCCACAACAGCAACCGTCCTTTCTGTACACATAAGTTGCTGTCATGAGGTGTAGGGAAGTTCCAGGGGACTATCTTTAACCCTTCAGCTGTTAACGTGGGACCTGCAAGTTCAGTGCACGGAAGAGCCCCTGGCTGGAAGGTTAAACGTGACACTTGTGTTCTCGTGTGAGATGAAATTGGCCAAATAGAAGGATAACACGCCAGGGGAGTTGGCCCATTTCTACTCTTTTCAGCCCCCTCCCGAAGCCTGGTAGAGGCTAGGTTATTGCCCAGGAGAGATAACCGTACAATGTGCCTCGGCTAGATTTGTTAGTCTGACACGTCCTGGTTAGTTGTGCATGGGCAATGGCAACGTCAGTGAACCAGACAGTTCAGGGACGATAGATATGGCAACTATCCTGAATCTATTTCTACTTAAGATATTTGAGGGGTTCGATCATATGTCCTTGTGCTTTACGGTCCGACAAATTGACGGTGCGTCAACTTCCCACGAGTCATCTGTAAGTGTAAGTCCAGACGAGCTCATATAAAAGTGCCGGTGCTGGAAACATTCATAGCACACCGTAAAACTGAACGGTGACGCACTCTGGATTCGTCGTAACATCCTCACTTGTCCTCTCAACTGAAGCTGTCTCAGTCTTATACTTACAGCGGGCGTTTTACAAAAAAATGATCGAGGTGCGATCACTACACAAGAGAGCCACAGCCCAGAACTCTTTACAAGTCAGCACATCAACCACTGGCGACTTACAAGGGATTTAAGGACATGAAAGGAAATTCGTCGTGCACTCTGTTTATGCTGAAGTCACATTTTCAAGCGGGGCCCGGCCGGGCAGTCTTATGGAACGAAAAGTATGATATAAAAGACAACAAAGCACAAAAAAGTTGAAAAATTCATAATGGTAACTATTTTCCGAAATTCCAGAACTATTGCCCGGCCGAGCCCCGGTTTGGAAATGTGACATCAGCATTATGGAGAGCCGTGTGTGCAACAAAACAAAGTTTATTCCTTTCACTAGCACAGCCATTTTGGTTAATAGATATGGATGCTGTATGATATTTTATATCAATAAAAACTAGTATTGCAGCCGTGCATCATGTTGTATACAGGTATTTATTCCACATTCGCATTTCAAGCAGGTTCTGTGTTATGACAATTTTCAGTCCCATTTTCAGTATGAGTTAGGAGTCGCCTTCAATTGGATGTCATTTGTATGATAATGATGACTATGTACTTGCGTATATAACACGATGGCTTGAAGTTTTCGTTAGCACACTCCTTGAGAACGGTCTCTACGAACATTTCCCTCAGTAGTACTCCCGCTAATACAGGAAGACTAGCGGTGGACCCGGCTTGGGCCCAACGCTAATGGTAATTCGAATAAAGTTTCAAGTTTCAAGTTAGCATGTACAAGTCAGTTAGCGGTGCTTGAAGAAGAAAATAGATGTCTGTGGCATCCTGAGTTTGGACCAAGTTGGGACTACAGAGAACAAGGATAGCTGTCAGACCAATCTATTTGAACTTGAAGCTCCTTGGTCAGACCTACGAAATGCTGACGTCCTTTGGAAGGTTGCTCAGAACCCGCCTGGTTAGGCTTCTGTTTGGGTCAAGCGGTAGATTTACTGCTGAATGAGGAGAATCACATTCAGGTGCAGACGGGCCTCCCGGCTCCGTTTATACAGGATATTCCCAGTTGGGTCATTACATCCGGACGGAGCCGGCACACAGGTACATGGATGCATGAGCACGGGCCGCGTGATTATACCGCGGTATGTGCCATGTGCCGGCGTCCTCACGTCATGCCTTATCAACCCTCCGTAACAAAGTACGGCAACGCCACGTTCTCATTAGATAAGGACGATTCAATCAATAATCAATCAATCAATCAATTAATCTATCTATCTATCTATCTATCTATCCATCCATCCATCCATCCATCCATCCATCCATCCATCTATCTATCTATCTATCTATCTATCTAACTTTCTGTTATGGGTTATTTATTGTATTCCGGTGTGTCTAGCAAATATAATATACCGCATTGTATAGTGTTCCTCGTTTACTGTACGTAACAGGCGAAAACGTAACGACAATTAGAAAACGGGATTGCAGTTTGGAGAACCATGGATGTTTGTGTACACAAAACGCCTGTGACAACTTCATACGCGCTGTCACGCATGTGCCGTAAGCGTCTAGTGCGAACCACATTAGCACTTTCGCACGGGCTCAATTACTCTGTCGCTTCGAATTAGTCTGTGTTCGTTTCCCAGATTTTTCCTGCGCTTCCAATTACCCTCGCCATTAATGCGCTCGGAATTCGGCATCGAAATCGCACTCTAGACACAACTAATAACTGCCGCTGATGAAATGTCTGTTCCTTAATGGTTTCGGCTTACTTTCTGCGCTTTAAATCTGTTCTGTTACCCGTGTGGTGAGACATATGCGGCACAGAGTAGAGTAGAAATAAACGCTTCTAAAATTGGTATTAATGAGGTATGGACGTATCAATGGACGCTGTGTATCATATTACCAGTTTAGCGGTTTACAATCGAATAGATCAAAGTTACCGCAATCCGCGCGTCCATCCATCACAATGTCTGCACCAATCAGGGCTCCCGTCTCATCCATCACAGTCTCTACCAATCAGGGCTGCCGTCTCTTCTCCGTTATTGGCTCATCAATGTACCAAATTCGTATCGATTATTTCAAACCTCAGCAGAGAAATGTTAGGCCACGGCAAGTATTTTTTATGGATGACATCAGCGCGCATTGATTTTCGCCTGATTTCGGAAAAAAAACAAGATCTTTTTTGCATTCCGACGTTGGTCAACATGCCGAAAATGGGCAAATATGTCGTAAATGTCTATCGGTTCAGAGACCATCAGGGATGAAACAAACTTGAGGCACAATTGCTTGCGTTTGATGACAAGTATATTGGCAGTCTAAGGTGCTCCATTGCATATGAATACCCAATGTAGTAGCTCCCATGATGGTACGACAAGCTCTTTTCTTCAATTTTTCTAGTTTGGAAATGTATACACATCTACATGGGCAGGTAATACTGTTGGATACAGGAATAAAAGACCTGTTGGTTGTGATATCATGTTTTGTCCCCTCAATTCTTGTTTGACAAGGTTTATGATGACGTCAACATTTGAAAATGTAGGAATCTTGTTGTTTTTTTGGTCCGACTTGTGTTTTTTTTTTGCCCTATCGCATTAGATTTGGAGTCTGTGGAGGATGTCATCCATAAAATTTACTTGCTGTGGCCTTACTTAGAACACGGAGCGGGTAAGCTAAAGTCGTCAATCGTCATCAGCGCGCACCGACAGCGCAGGGCGCGGCTGAGGGTCTGGGTTAGTTGGTCAACTTTGTCAACCCAGTTGCCCATATAAAAGACAACACCGTGCGGCGCGGGTCCAGGCAGGCGCGGAGAATCCATGTCTCACGGCCATCCCAACTGTTTACGGCTTCTCGCCACGCCTGCCAAGGCGATTAAAACGTTGTGTTCGCAGATAATCGGAACAAGTTAGCACTTTGCTCCCAGGGCGGTACCACAGTTCCAACGTTAGACACGACACGACTCACGTTTATCTGTATCTGTATAGCCGCTATAACCGCCCTTCGGCGTAACACACCAGCTTCTGTATCTGTATAGCCGGTATAACCGCCCTTTGGCGTAACACACCAGCTTCACAGGCACGCGGCGCGGCGGCAGCTGGCTACATTACACCGAACGACATGTTACACATAACCTTTGAACTATTGCGTGGTTCATTTTTGGAGTTGATAACTGTATCAACAGACGATCTGACACCCCGTCCCGCGCACGGTATAACTTTTCCAGATTTCCTCAGAATTTGCGGTCAGATATACGCACTCCCAGCGACGCGTGTTCCCCGCCTTTGTGTGGAGAGAGTGAACCTCGGAGACCTTTCCCCCGCAGGCAGGCCCGGTAAACCCGCAGTTCCGTATGGAGGACGCGCTAATTTCCTGTCTCTGCGCCCTCCCACATCTTCTAGCGTCTTCTATGTCATTCTATATGACCTCTGACCTCCAAAAAAGGGATTTTAAATGTTGATGTGTTGCTTGTAGATATGTGAGTTTGATTTTTGTGTATGTGTGTGTCGTGTTATTTACATGTATTTGTCATGATATGACACTGTTTCCGTTTTTAACTGAATCCAGGAAGAATAGATTAGAATGATATGTCTAATCTACTAGTGGATTTTCAATAAAACATCAAACATCAAATATCTAGCGGCGCTTACATAACCTAGTTCTACTCTCATCTACTGAAGGCCTTCCGAGAACCCTACAATTAAGCGGATATTACTGTAAACTGTCTGTCTTTTATGTACTTATTTTATTTTGATGTGTCAAGTTGGTAAGAGTGGGTTGGTGGGAGCACTTGGACAGTAACCTGTCGTGAGTAGCTTGACACATCCTTTTTCTGCTTCCTTTCCTCTGTCTAAGTCTCCGTACCGTTGAAAAAGTTATTAAAAAAACAATAGTTAAAACTCTTGTTTCTTCTCTCTAGTTTTCCTTTTTTTATTTAGTTATTCCCCAGTTTTCCAAGAAAACTGTCGTCATGGGGCAAGATGTCCCCAGGCCACCTGCTATCACCATCGGCACAGAAGCACTTGAGGTGACAGAGCATTTCACTTACCTTGGATCAACTGTCACCTACAACCTGTCTCTTGATAAGGAACTTGACAGACGGATAGCCAGGGCTGCAGGTGTAATGACCCAACTTGGAAAGAGAGTGTGGAACAATAACCACCTGACCCTAAACACGAAACTCAAAGTGTATCGGTCATGCGTTCTCAGTACGCTGCTGTACGGCAGTGAGTCTTGGACGACCTATGCCAGGCAAGAAAACCGACTTGAAAGCTTCCACCTGCGCTGCTTGAGGCGCATCCTTGGAATCTCCTGGAGGGACAGGGTACCCAACACCACTGTATTGGAGCGCTCCGGCTCTCTGAGTCTGCATCTTCTCCTCTGCCAGCGCCGCCTGCGATGGCTGGGACATGTACACAGAATGAAGGATGGGCGTATCCCAAAGGACATTCTGTATGGAGAACTCGCAACAGGAAGACGTCCTAGAGGTCGCCCAGTACTACGCTTCAGGGACGTTTGTAAGCGTGACATGAAGTGTACTGACATCGACCCAGCCAGCTGGGAAGAGCTCGCAGCAGACCGCAGTGGATGGCGCCATGCAGTGAAGGTTGGCCTAGAGAGGGGAGAGGCAAAGCGCTGCAAGCAGCTGGAAACAAAGCGCCAGAAACGTAAAGAAAGATCACAAAATAGTCCATCCTTCCCAACTGTGGCCGGGACTGCCATGCTAAAATTGGGCTAATAAGCCACGCTAGACACTGCACACGGCCATAACACCAGAGTGCTACCATCATCTTTCGAGATGGAAGGATGCCTACTACTACTACTATTCCCCAGTTAAAAACGGGGATGGAAAACTTAACAACCCTGTTCTTGGAGTGTTCTTGTGTCTTTGGTGTGAAGAGAAACCTCAGTGAACTTTCAAACGTTCAATTTAAGGTTATTTTATTACTAGAATTTTATTACTAAAATAACTTTTCCAGCGTACAAATATCCACACATACGAGAATAAATCGTTTATGACGATGTTCTTTGCCCTTACACTGAGAGTGACACATAAAATAACATAATTCAATATCAAAGTAGCTCAATGATTGCTCAAAGTAGCTCAAAGTAGCTCAAAGTAGCTCAATGATTTATACATGTAAATCGCTCCTGACCTTGAACGGCATGGCTACACGTGTCGAGCGCTTGAACGACAAGGAAGTCACAAGTCTATCCTGGAACACACACAGGGCGAGTCCCCTGGAGATACTTCCCCAATACGTGCTGAGAGTCTCCAAATCCAGAAGTCTTCCACATCCGCAAGAGTTTATCGTGCAAATCGCCTGCAGAAGGAGACTGTGGGCGACTGTTCTAGCGGGTAAACACGATACGTCCTTTGCGGTTTAAGAAACGCTCGTTTCTCCCGAAGCTTTGCTCGTAAATCTGGTTCTTTTGAGCACATATTCCGTCTGTTCGTTCCTTACAAAAGACAGGCCTGTACGCAAAAGTTCCGATGTCAAAATATCAAGTGTAACTGCCGATACCAGTGGGAATGTGCCGCAGATACAGGCCGGCGGTTTCTTTGTAAAGTTTGACCTTTTTTTTCTACTTCTGTTTTCAGACGTTACAAGATATGAATGGCATAGTTCCAATGTAGTTCCTACAGGAAGTAATGAGCCGCTACCCAAAGCCACCCTCGGTGTGCTGTTTCAGAAATTCATTTCTTCTTCCCCTGAGGGTGACCTGAGTGATACGGTTTGCGCGAGCTGAGACGAAACAAAACAGATCCAGAAGCGAAGCTGTTCTTTGATGGACACCTGAGGGCAAAGGTTGGTCCATCGGAGTTTAACCTGTGGACAGCTAAGCCTTTCCTGGGAGATGGGACCGCGATTGTTTAAGGGGCCGTCACATTGTGCGAAAATCGATCGGCCGACGAGTCGGCGAGCTCTAAACGACATTTACGGCAGTAGTAGTACGCCCGATGTTTCGTCGAGCATCGCGCGAATTTTAGGAGTCGGCCGAAGCTCGCTGACACGAGAAACGTATCAGCGACTAGTCGCCCGATTTTTGAGGTCATAGATGTATTCCCTAGCGATCGCCCGAGCCTCGCTCCATGTGACGGGGACGATTTCAAGCCAAAAATACGCGCGATCCTCGGTCGATCTAAAATCGGGCGACCTTTCGGCGATCAACAAATACGGCCGAAGCTCGTCGACAATGTGACGCAGGCATTACAACCACCGTACAGTATGCCACAGGCGTGACTGCCATTAATTAGCCACAGTTTATTAGCGCCCCTCTCTGCTGGGGGTTCTTCCCTCTCATTGGCTGAGTCAGAATTGATCGTAAAGCAAACAACAACCCTCCCAGGGTTGGAACGTGAAAAGCAAAGTTGCTTTTTTTATTTGTTTATTTTATTTATTTATTGCACTTTTCCACATACATGGAAGGCATGGTGGAACAGGTGGACATAAGGACACCTTTTCAAAGCCTTTTTTTAATGTCGCCTGACATATACTTATAAGGGAATGGGAAAACGTAGCCAAATATTTGAAGAAAAAAAAATGGTTACCACCAAGTTCGTTTGACAACTTCAACAAGGTCGTCTTGCGGGAAAAACAAAGCTGTCGTGACCACTAAACCCCGTCGTAAACCATCATCCCTGGATGTATCCATTACTAAGACTTTGTGAACATGAGAAAGGTTCCCCATGTGGCTGTGTAGGCGCGCTGAACCCAGCTAACACCCCCATGTATTATGTTAAATCCAGATATAAGTAGAGTATCGTGCACCAGGCATGTTATCTATCTCACGGGGGAGACGTTGTGAACTTTCTGGTCCAGTTCGGGACAACCTTGAACGGTACAATGAAACTGTAAATATCGAGTTTCCTCCTCGCGCCGTGCTGAGCCAGCAGGACGTCTCAGGTCCTGATCACCTTCCTGAGGAGGTTACACAGGTTGTTGGCCTGAAATCCAGCCTTGTTACTATATATAAGCTAGACAAAAAATGTAAAACATTATCAAAACACGTAATGAATGAAGTTTGCAAGTATGTTTCGAAATGTTTCAAAAAGAGAGAACAAGCCGTTAGAACGTAGATAGATACTACTTTATATAGTTTTTAGCTTTTTTATACCTTAGATCTAATGTTAGCCTTTTATACTTGTTTCTAGTACATTGTATTTCCATTGATCTCCTGCATTCATCCCCCCGGGAATGAACATGAAATAAAGATTCATTATATAATAATGTTAGCCATAGGTCCGCTCCCAAAACCACAAGTTTGCGGGGAGCGACTTTTTGGGAGCGGACCTATAGCAAGTTCAGTTCAGTTCAGTTCATCCTATTAAGGTGACATCACAAAGTGCCTCCACAAGTTCCTGCCTCGCATGACCGAGGACAGTTCAACACCTTCTAGTCCTGTGTCCTCTTCGATCACCTTCTGTAGAGTTAGAGAAGGTAGCAAACAAGGCTGGATTTCAGACTAACAGGTCGAGGCAGCTCACTGCTAAGCGAAAAGTCGATCTTTTGTGTTTTGGCTGGTTGTGTTGTGCTCTGTCAGCGTCGCCAAGTCAATGTTACGGGCCGCGGTCTCAAGATACATCCCATAATACCGGGTCTTAGAGTTGATCCTGGTCTGCTGCACTTGGCAGAACACATGTGCTGTTTTCCACATAGCGTAATCAACGAGACACTTTCCATATGGCTTTTCACCATTAAAGAAACGATGGTCAAGGTGGACAGACGTTAAAGAACTGACGACGGATCCTGCCAAGAGCAGCATCTTTAAGACTGCTGTGCAGGTGATCGGATGATCTTGAAGGCGCTCTAGACGAAACTGGGCTTGCAACAAATCGTCGTGGCAGATACTGTTTCACGATTTCACAACTGTTATGTAATTCGTTATTGTATGTTTTAAAACTCCAGGAAGATTATTAGCTACATATAACTACTTTGTATGGAAGCTAATGGAGTAATAAAGTATCCAAAGTTCGTAACAAGACTGTTTCGTTGTAGTGTTTTTAGATCAGACGAACCGGTCCTTACCTGTCCTAGATTTGAACCGGTTCTTACCTGTCCTAGATTTGAACCGGTTCTTACCTGTCCTAGATTTGAACCGGTTCTTACCTGTCCTAAATTTGAACCAGTTCTTACCTGTCCCAAATTTGAACCGGTTCTTACCTGTCCTTAATTTGAACCGGTTCTTACCTGTCCTAAATTTGAACCAGTTCTTACCTGTCCCAAATTTGAACCAGTTCTTACCTGTCCTAAATTTTAACCAGTTCTTACCTGTCCTTAATTTGAACCGGTTCTTACCTGTCCTAAATTTGAACCGGTTCTTACCTGTCCTACTAGACCAGTGTGGTCGGGAAGCCCTGTCGCCTTGGCTCGCCTATCAGAGCCAATGAGCGCCAATTAGCCGAGGTTGCTGACAGCATCGAACGTTCGTGACCGCCGGCGAAATCCCACACGCCCAATTGTTCCCGTTTTCGCAGGAATCGGTTTCCAGCGATTCTAATTCTCTTAATTGGAACCGAATACCTCAAGGAACAAAGCCAGAATCTAAGATAAGAACTGGAGTACTGAGAACTAAGATAAGAACTGTGAGGGATGGATAAGAAATAAAGAAATGGATGGATATCGTATCGGTAGGTTTCCTTTGGTTCTGTAGTTGCCTGTGATGGTTTTCATGGTCCATTGTCTTAATCTGGCAGGAAGACTATTCAGCCTGTATGTACAAAGATATTAAGACAGACGTTTTGAGATTTTATACCCTTTTTTTAAGCTGCCCCCCCCCCCAACACAAAGTAAAGCTTCGAAAAATCCTTTTTTTTGAAACTTGTATGTCACATTGCTGTGGAAACAAATTGGACTGATACATGTTGATAAACTGGACGGATGGATACAGCCATTGTTGAGAGCACATAATTTTTTTTACTTATTGTTGGCATGAAATATATTCAGAATCAAAATTGCTGCAAAATTGTACAAAAGCATTCATTACATGCATGTATAATATAAATACATACATAAACATGTATAAAAACATACATACATACATACACACATTTATAAACATTCATATACAAAAACGTACAGAGACATCCGAGGTTTTACACAATCATCCATCAGTCGATAGAAACAAGAGTACAAGGCTACCCTACTGCTGAGAGCACGTCATGCTACGTGTAAAAACGTTCCTATCAGGCAGCCAACGGCGCGAAAACTGACTACAGTCTCCATTACGGCAACACTAGGCTATTAACTCAGTGACGGCATATCGTAATCTCCAAGCAGATCCTACGGTGGCAAAAAACAGTTAATATGCCAGAGGAGATCTATACCCAGAGTAATGTCATTCAGCCTTCGGTGGCTGAATGACACTACTTTGGGTATAGATCTCCTCTGGCCAATTGGATACTGTTTTTTGCCACCGTAGGATCTGCTTGGAGATTAGGCATATCGAACGGTTGTACAATATTACAATATTACAAAATCGGATATAAGGACCAAATCTCACGGAAACATTTAGAGGTACAAGATTGCGTGTTGCCCCTAGAAACCAGGTATTTGTCGAAGCTGACGTCACACGTTTAACGTTTCATTTGGGAAAATGGACGAGGGAACCGGCTATTCTAACTTCTTGACGTATCGACATTTCAACGCTTAATTTCCGTAGGTAACCACTGTTTGTTTTTTCGCATGTAATTATTATATTGTAATTGTACAGTGTTCATGGAAGGCAGCCTATCTCACTGCCATCTCTACGTTTTTCTATTACTATGGAAATGCCTCCTCCATTCCCCCACACCTCCGCGGATTCTGGCTGTCGCTTGTATTTTGTCTCTACATAAACCCAGCGTTCCCCACGGCTTGTCGTCACCGCTGCAGCAGGTAAAGACGCAATTCCACACTGAGAAACATCTAATTTTAGACCTTATCATAGCGTGAAAGATCAATGGCGAGTAACGTTAGTCAAACGAGCAGTTTCTCAAACGAAACTACCGCTATTTAAGATCTACTGCGGTCTGTTACAGCATGATGCATACTGACTTTCAACAATAAGCTGTTTGACGCACGAACATTATGCAACCTTACATCTAGGGCACAGAAAAAAAGATACACACACGACCAAACGCAGTTTTTCACGTTTGCCTGTTCAATAATTTTTGAAGTGACGTTATCCTTCGGCACCGTTGTAGATACCAACCAACCAACCAACCAACCAATCAATCAATCAATCAATCAATCAACTGGTTTATTTGTAAAAAAAGGCGTTGCTGCCAAAGGCTGAATTATGCCTTCTGTACACATTAAAAAGCGTTAACAGTATGATATTAAAAATATTAAGATGTAACCGTCACATCGGTAACCGTCATCAGTATCACCACAGGCTTCGCTCCTTAGTCCATTAGAGACCCGTCGTTACCATGGTTACATACGGCGCTGTCAATGATGTCATCAGACATTTTATATGTAGAGCCTAAAGTACCGCAAGGGCGGCTGCCGTGACGTCACTCCCTGATGACACAGGCGAGACATTGGACCGTCCCACTTGAACCTGTGCCAAATGCGGCCTATCCTATCGTATCCTCATGGGTTAGGGTTAGGATCAGGCGCGGTTCTGTATAGTCTCCGCGTATCCAAGAACGTAGGTTTCGATCAGGCACGGTTCTGGATACGCGTGGACTATCCAGAACCGTGCCTGACCATGGTTCTGGATAAGGCACGGTTCTGGATACGCGTGGACTATCCAGAACCGTTCCTGAGCGTGGTTCTGGATAAAGCACGGTTCTGGATACTCGCTTTCTCAAACCGGCATCATCTGACTGTCAACGGAACACTGGGCGGCACAGAAAAGCACGAGTAGACAAATGATTGCACTTACTTCACTTCCGAGTCCTAATGCCGTCTAGCTGATATTTGTACGGAGAAGAAACGACAGTTCTTTGTTCAGGCCAAATTTCTTGGAGATGATATATTGTATCTAGTGTCAGTTTATTTTAGATTGGCTGTTCATTTCCCCATTCACGCCAGAAGGCAAGGGCTCACTGATGACGTAGTTGTTCCGTCACGTCAACTGAGAACAAGCCATATAGATCATAGGAAGGTTCGATATATATCTGGACCGCCTATTACAAGTGTATATAACGAGACATCTCCGTTTACAATGCTCTTGAGCAGGGTTCCCTGTTGGCTACCATATATACACACCTTTCGTGAATAGTTTCATCAGGTTGGTAAGTCACTGAAGAAATGTGAACCAGGCAGAAGTTGCCCTGAGGAAGGTGACAGACGGTCACCGAAACGTCGACTGAATAAAACACTTGGGTGTGTAGTCTACGCACCTTTCGTCAGCCAATTGTCAGGTTTGTATTCCGTGCTGCCCTCACACAGACTATCCCTTCTCAGGATAAGTACAACTCGCGAGTATCTCATTCTGTAACTGTAGAGTCGAACGTGCGTTGTGAAGGGGTCACGCAGATGGCCGCACTCTGCAGCCTCGGCTCAATCCACGGATTAGTCACAGTGACTATCAGGTAGGAGTCTTCGCCAGTATGCCTAAAGTATCGCTGTTTGTTGTTTTATTGTTTTATTTCGAAACCTTTTAGCCTGCAACAGGCTAATCTTCCAAGGCTCAATACATAAATAACATGAATACATAGTACAAAGGACATACAGTATATACAATTATAGGACATAACAGTATCACAAGATCAACAACGAATGGACAAATCTACATTAACAATTAAAAAAATTACTGGTCTAAAAAGTTCTAGTCAACGGTGAAGACCAAGATGACACTGTTTTGATGGCAGCTTTCTTGAAGCTGGGTAGATCACACAGTGTCTTAATATGAGATGGTAGATCGTTACCACATCAGGTCGGAGTCTTCTCCAGTATGACTAAAGTTTTTTTTTCAACAAACTTTATTTACAAACTTTCAAGAACTACATCCCTAGATGTCTCTGTAAACAACAAGAAAAGCACTAACTCGTCTCACAACAAAAACATCAGTTTTGCCTCACAACAAAAACATCAGTTTTGCCTAAAAAGCTACATACATATGCTTTAACGTTATATGACTATTCATCCATGGTCATGATGGTAACATTTCTAGACGTCATATACTGACCAAAGATTACTCTGCCATTGCAAAATGCAATAAACTGAACTACTATTTGTATTTCCAGTCCATCCTTTTTTTTGGCAACCATGTGACAATTAGAGTGAGCTTTTTACTACAATGGCATTGATAAACAAACAGTGCATAGATGTATGTCTAAAGTATCATTACCACATCAGCCAAGGCCATCCACCCATCTCCGGATGGAAACCTGAGTGCAGCGTCAATTTTCTCCTCATCCTAACTAGATTCAGCCGCACTAAGTGGTTTTCTCTGTGGGACTCCGGTTGGCAGGAGAGTCTGAATAGATATTCATACATACATTCATATCGCGAAACACTGTAGGGCCTTTGGGATGCGAACACGAGAACCAGAAACACTTTATTCTGCCCTGGCGTCTACATCTGACGCGGTTAGAACGTTACAGGAATTCTCATCCAAGATTTTTCTTTGGAATAGCGGAGTATGTATTTGTTGAAGTGGAGTGAAGTCGCTCAGTTCATCCTACTTTGTTTTGTTTTTTTGTGTCAAGAGAAGGCTGACGTGTGTTTGCAATGCTAACTATTGAATAAACATGAAAGTCTTGATGCGCAAATGCAATAAATGTCTCCACGCAGAAAGTCTACATATTTTTAAAAACGCCGCTTCATTAAAAATGTACGAGCCGCGTCTTCCCATATCTGTAAAACAACCACAGGTAAATGACCTAGCTTATCGCCATGATGCTGTATCAACTGACTTTGATGGAACAGAAAATGTCACGCGAGGCACAAATCTTATCAACATGTTACAGGCTTTAACACATTATGTAACCAAATACTTGTCATCGTATATCAGAGGAGCCGCGATGCATATCTTCAACATCATACCAGCAAAAATTCTAATCCCATATTTTATTACCCATCTGATATAACGTTAGCATGGGAACGGCTAATGTGGTTGACATAAACATGATCCCAA